>JAEKIV010000080.1:2703-87354 GCA_016801325.1 Hypholoma fasciculare | reverse complement strand
ATCGGTGCATCATGTGCATTGATATGTGTTCCTAGCAAAATTGAGAAACGTGATCACTAGATACTGTACATTTGGCGGTGTATAGCAAAGACTCGCAACGGCTGCGATTCAATGAAACGGGGCGAAATGAGCTCGGCTCGCAGATACTTCTGGATACCTTCCATCTCAAACTTGAACGCCGCCTCCTGAACCTTCTGGATCTCCTGCAGGGAGGAGAATTTAGGAGTTTCACAGACGCTAACTGGCATGCAGAGTCCAAGCAAAAGCCGCAATGTCTGCCTGTCTTCAACCATTTGGACAACAGGAATTTCGGAATCGTACGTGTACTCATCGGAGTAGATGGGAGAGTTGGGATCAGCAGGTAACGGCTGAGGAAGTCAGTAGGCTCCTTGTCGGCGGATCGAAGTACGACGTCTGCCGCTGGGTTGTCAAATGGAGCGGACGCAAGTGTAGGCCGCAGCATCATTTCTAGACGCCCACACGATTACCATCAACGTCGGCGACAAGCTATCCTCGCTGCGATCTGGGTGGGGCTTGGGGTCGGTCGAAGGGCACGCAGAAGCGAACCTCCGTCCCGGCCAAGTGTTTCCTATATAGGGTGGGAAGACCCGACAGCCGAGATCCCGACAGCTGCTAAGAATAGTGAATGTAACATTGTAAGTCGATAAAAATATCTCGATGAAGACTTTTCAACCCAATAAGCGCAGAATTGGCTTGAAATCCATCATTGGGTGAATTTTGGGCGCTAGTAAGACTGGCCTATAGAACATGTAGGATTATATTTAACTGATAGAGGTATAATTGCTAGTACGATAAAAGAATGCGAAGCCCATTCATAGCCGTTTTAAATTTAGTCTCTTAATTGAGTCAGCAGAAGGAACACAAAAGGAACGCGAAGAACGGCAGTTGTAGGTCGCTCGCGACTCACGACTGGGACGACGCCTTCATAGAAGGCAGTATATTTTAACCTTCATACTCTGTTTGCTTGGCAAATCAAGAGATGGAATGCCGGGACTTGACGAAGCCGTGATACAACAGTGAATATGGCAGAGAATGGACTACTGTAGTACAGTGTGCTTAATGGTATAGAGTGTTACTACATACAAATGAATAGATATAGTTTGGAAATAAAGATAACGTTGACCGTTTATTTAGTGGTCACAATCGTACAGCACCCTGAACTTCAAGAAAATTCCCTGGAAATATTAGAACAGCGTACACATGTTGAAGGAGATACACATATTAGCGCGGATGAGCATAAAAGCATGGATAGTTTGTTGATTCATGAGGAGACTGCTGGGGTTGATACGACGGCGGGTGGCGTTGCAATGATAACAGTTGGTGGCGTCTCGTCGTGCACAGGTGAAACGCGATCTTCGGTCTTGAGCCGCTTTTCCGGCCGTGTGGGAGAGCCTGAGGCGGCCTCCGACTCCGATTCGTCTCTTACACGCTTGGTAATTTTCTCTTTCCCTGGTGCTACCGGCGATGAGGCAGGAAATCTGAAGGGAGGCGCGAAGAGGAGGGAAGTTGGCTCTGGCCGCTTAGAAAGTTCGTTCTGGCTGTCGGCGTCGAAAAGTGGTTCCGTCAGCACAGCCTGCGTGTACTTCGCCATTCTGGTTTACCGAATTAGGGTAGCACACATCGTGTAGCAGAATTACTCACTCAATGTCTTCGACTTTGCGCGAGAGCAATCGACATCGCACTTGAAGATTATCTCGTTCGCGGCCCAGAAGGGCCGCTTGGTCTCGCACGACCTTTGCAAAATTTATGAGACCCAGGTTTGCTGATCCATGCATTTCCGCGCGCTTGCGCCACATAGAACAGTTGCTGCGCAGCGCTTCATTCTCTGAACGCAGGCGCTGTAGTTCGATTGTCAAAGATGAAGTAGACGGTTGTCCAGCGGTCTCCGATTCCTTCTCTTCGGGGGTTTGAGAATCCAAGTATACTCTCCGAATACCGGGAGTCACAAATGGACGTAGATTTGGTGGAACAACGTTCAAGTTTATGGGCGCTGCCAATTTAATTCATTTAGAAAGTTGTTTTAGGGGTGGTAGAGCTGTACTGACCAATATTATACACTGAACGACATATAGGACAAGGGTGGAGTTGCGTGTAGGGCTGAACATTCTGAATTGTCTTTACGATGCATTCACTACAGAAGATATGTCCTGGACTGCAATAAGGACCGTCCCAATGCATGAAAAAGTCTTGAAGGCAACCTACCGCATGGCAGCGAAACCGGTTTCTTCATGTCGTCGATGCAAATTCGACAGTAAGTCATGGTGATGATATTCCGGCGAATCGGGGATTGGGATGATGTACGTGATGTAAAAGGGAAGGGAGGGAAAGAGAAATGCTGGCCGTTCTTTTATGCAGAAGGCAAGACGGAGGACACGAACGAGGTCCGGAATGTCTCTAGATCGCGAGCACGCACGTTATTCGCTGCAATCGTCATACAGGAGGCGCCGGGAATGCAGTAGGTGTGCACTTGTACGCGCCGAGATCAGTGGGAAATCGTGGCTCGGTCGAGCTGCGTTCGGACTTGGACCAAACCGTGACGGCATCACGACATGATCTCATTACCCAGATTCTGGGGAAAATATTTATGTACGGGTCGAGGGCTGTCGGGGGCTGACAAGGACCGTCCGCAGGCCGCTCCAGGTCGGGCACCTCTTGCAAAGGGCTCCCCGACCCATTCCACTGAGTTCTGGGAGGCAAGTGACCGCAGCTCAAATTCAAGTATCAGTCCGTGGACGCCCGTTTTCGAAAGCACGCGTCAGGAGCTATTCGGAAACATGACGTCGGGGGATTTTTGTCGCCGACATTTATCACACCCATACAACTTGGGTCGCTCAGCAACCGGGCAGTTCTGCTGTGTAATCCTCTCACCGGCCGCCTGGCTCATGGAATACTACTTTTTAGTCACTGCCGCGTTTTCGAGTTCACATCCATTCAATTTCTGAAGCGAAAAGGTGATGAGCAAGTGGACGATCGCCTTCAACATGTTTCCTCTTGCTGAGCAGTGAGAACAGAGTGTACCCGGTATGCCCATGGGAAATCTGAGTAGATTATTATACGATGGAGACGGCGGTGGCGTTCAGAGGTGTCCTCGAATATGGTCATGCGAACAGGAAAGATCTGGGCAGTGGGGG
This sequence comes from Hypholoma fasciculare, assembly GCA_016801325.1. Lineage (NCBI taxonomy): Eukaryota > Fungi > Basidiomycota > Agaricomycetes > Agaricales > Strophariaceae > Hypholoma > Hypholoma fasciculare. Next base: position 84,202 of record JAEKIV010000080.1, on the reverse strand, counting down.
AATGGCGATAAGGGGTACTGCGACTGCTTTTGGGAATTCACTAGAGTCCTCCGGAGGAAGGAGATCCGATGAAATTTTTTGGATCTGACACACACATATTAGTTGCTCAGTGTCGCGGTGTCATGGAGGACGAGCAGACGGCGTCGTGCGGTGATGCGTTCGGAGCATAATCGGAATCTGAATATTCACGGCAAAAAGCGGATTCTGTGCAGAACTGGAAAATTAAGGTTTCAGCCACCGGGGCGGTGCTGTCCCAAACAAGGTCCAATCTTTCACGCCAAAGGTAGGAAACAGTGACCAACCACGCCCGGCAACAAAATGGTCAGTGAGCACGGCCCTATGGTGTCGTTGGGCAGCATTAATTTATGACGTTTTTTAGGCCGACCAAAAGACGACCCCCACCAATGTCATGAAGGAGCCCCGTATCGAGAAGCTCGTGATCAGTGCGTCTGAAAACTCTGCAATTGTAGAACGAACCTTTGACCAGCCGCTGGCCAACTTCTGCTAGACATCTCCGTTGGTGAATCTGGAGATCGCTTGACCCGTGCATCCAAAGTTCTCGAGCAACTTACCGGTCAAACCCCCGTCACCTCAAAAGCCCGTTACACCGTCCGCACGTTCGGTATCCGTCGTAATGAGAAGATCGCCGTCCACGTCACCATCCGCGGGCCCAAGGCTGAGGAGATCTTGGAGCGTGGTCTGAAAGTGAAGGAGTACGAGCTGAGGCGCAAGAACTTCTCGGAGACTGGCAACTTCGGTTTCGGTATCCAGGAGCACATCGATTTGGGCGCACGTTACGATCCCGGCATCGGTATCTTCGGTATGGACTTCTACGTCGTGATGGGTCGTCCGGGTGCGCGGGTAGCAAAGCGGAGGCAGGCAAAGGCGAGAGTTGGCTTCTCGCACCGTATCAAGAAGGAGGATACTATGGCATGGTTCAAGCAGCGCTTCGATGGTATTATCCTTGTGCGTATCTTGAGTATCATATTTCAGTTCTGTGTAACTGACCATTTTCTAGAAATAAATCATCACCCATTTCTAATTCATGCCGTCGTCTATGCTATCTATGCTGCCTCCATTCCGTATAGCATGTCTACGTATAAGCATGAATCTTCCCATTGCAACTTATACCTGGAATAACTGCTTTCCTGAATCAATGCCCCGCAGTGTGTGGTCATGGGTACAGGAACGCCCGTGTAATAATTGTCGCCAAAATACAGTTTCGTACTAATACAGACAAATCCAGAATATAGTCACCTCCGTATGGGTATCGTCGACCTAGGACCCAGTTGTACGGTCTTCGTTGGACGTCCCTTTCGATCCAAATCTATTGGAAATGAATTGGCGACTCTTCGGTGACTAGGCGCGATAACACCATTTGGAACGCGTCTCTTGAGAGACCCATTTACCGATCCGTCGAATTGCCAGTCAGAGGCGGATTTCGGAGGTGGCATGCCCTCAAAATCAAGCTCGACCTCGTTTTCGTTTGTATAGGTCTGGCGCCCGGATCGAGGTGGAGACGAAATGATAGTGGCTTGTATGGTGTGAATCCTGGAGCCCTCGTGGCTGGAATAGTCGGCGTCATAATCCTGCGACACAGTTCAGCTTTTTTACATTTATTCCGTTCTGGACGACTTACATTGATTGTGTCAGGAACAACTTGATTCTTTTCGACCCGCCGTTGTTCTCTTAATGCTGTATACTTGTTGAGGAGTTTTCTATGTTTCTCCTTGTCGTTTTGCGCCTGATTATATCATCGTCAGTGAAAGGGAACAACCAACCAGCAACCGACGGCAGCAAGATATTACATTTGATTTGTATTGCTCGTTCGCGTCTCGAAGGTGTTTATTCTCCGATTGCATAGCTTGTACGCTTTCTCTGTATCGCACTGTCGTCTTATGCTCTTTATCCATCTGCTCCTTGGATTTCTCAGCGAGGAGGAGGGCTTGTTCTGCGGCGGAATCCGCTTCGGCCAGAGCTTTTTTGAGGCGTGTGACTTCCTGTACTAGGCCTTCTAATTCCTTTAATCTGGACTGCAGAGTTTCCTTTTCACGACAACCTTTTTGCATGTCGCGATGCAATTTATCTATCTCGCGCTTCTGTGATTCTAATTTTTCAAATGCGGGCGTGATTCGGTGGCTCAAATCTTCCATTGCTTTGAGCATTTGTAACTAAGAACGAATTAAATATATTGAAGAGAACTGGCGGGGAAGACGAGTGGATCAGGGAACTCACTCGTGAATCTGTCGAGGCCACCTCAGTGGCGTGTCGCAGTTTCTGGCCAGCCTTCTTGATGCTCACGAGCGGCGTGTCAACGTCCATTTTTTCCAGACCCTCGACAATATTTTGGGCAACGAGCTTCTCCGAGTCGACGAGTTCGAGGTATACAGGGTGGCCATCGCGTCGGTGGATGGATTTGCGGCAATGGGGGCATTTCGCGCGTGCGTCTGCAAAGAGCCTATCACTGCAGCTCGAACAGAATCCATGGCCTTGAAATGGAGGGCTGCAGTATCAGCGGCGCGTCAGAAATTAATTAGGCGCGCGGGCATACCGCACAGGAAGATGATGAACTCTAGTTTCCCAGAGTCGATTGCAAAGTGGTTCAAACAGATTCCGCAGTGCGCCGCGGGCATATTGGGTCAATTTTCTGACAGATGCTGAGGGTGAGAAGAGGAAGTTCTGTGGCAGCGAAAAAGCCCTCCAGGCCTTATAGGAGCTCAACAAACCAATTGGCATGAGTTCGACGCGCTTGACACGCGGTATTTGCCGTGGCTTGCCATCACCATCCACACGTGCTGCAGAGAACCACTCTAAATCTTCCTTCATCTCAACTTCATCTCCCGTATTGCTCATAACGTCCTCTGTTTCGATCTTCTCTTCTGTTGCTTACTGTGGAGCCCTGCTCTCCTTGATGCTCTCGAATCTCACGCGCATATATCCTCTCAACAGAGTCTCGGCGGAACTATGTTTGCAATCTTCTCCCCGTGTGCCGCGTTGAGCGTGCGATCCAAGATCCTATGTATTCCCTGTCTTCCGAGTGTCTAGTCGCATTCAAAATTCAATGGCGATAATACTCGATACACACGCACTGTCTCACAATTAATAATGTCGCCTACGCGTTGCAGCGGATATTGTGGCTGACACTGAGGGATTTCGCCGCTTTCTAGGCTCTTTCAAAATCGCCTAGCTTCCGCGAATACTGCCAGCCGCCATGCGCTGTAGATATAAAAGACACGAGGCCACGCCGTTATCTTCCAACAACACCTCGTTTAATGCTTAGCAGCGAACTCCTCTCCTTCGGAATTTAGCATAGCCCAATTGAATGCCCAAAGGCCTTCAACGCATCTACGAATAACACCGGCTTCTGTCTGCCTTAACGATGGCAGACACTACCCGGCACCATTACCGCACTGAATAACACTAGCCCTCCATTGCGCTATAGTCGCGCACGTGGAGGGTAACATGAGGTCTCTCATGGCAAGAGAGGTGCGCGCACTCATCCCCGCTTGAAACAGGCGTCCTAACGTTAACGTTCGACCCTAGATCTTTTTGACTAACACAAGGAACGAGGCGACTCATCGATAGCGATATGGCACGCAACTCTCGCGAGGACGTGTCTATTGAATGCTTTGGATCGCCCATACTCTTCAGCAGATATCCATGATTGACCGGAGCTCTGCGACGGCTTCGTTAAATCGTGGACAACATATGGAGAGTATACTTAAACCTCAGGCTTAGAAGGTGTGTCTATTTGCTTATCAGACGTCTGGATTAATTCCCTAAGCAAACTCCAAAAGGTTTACAAAAATAGGACAACCTAGTGGCACGGTCATTGCCCGGAGATTGTCTTTCATTGCCGACTTGGAAGGACATCAAGCTGCTGACCTTGACCCTTTTTTCGAGTCGGAATCACGACCAATAACCCATATTATGCATCCACATTTTCAGGCTCGACTCATTAACAACAAAAGCAAACCAATTGTTCTTGGCATTTCAAAGTCGCGAACATGTTTGGGAGACGTCCCAAGCTAGGTATCGTAAAGACCCACCAAAGAGACCGAAATTCTCCCGACTCTAGTTTATATCCTATGCACCGTTTGCTCTTGCATACTCATGGAAGAAGGACTTCCAACGTGGAGCGGTGTACATTCGGGTAAGTCTTTCTCGACACTCAGTCTCCGCCCTACACCCTGATATAGTTTATGTGATTTGCAGACATACATCGCTCATTTTGTATGAACGCCTCATATATCAAATACAGAATGGACCTCGAGAGGTTCTGTAACAGAAGCTTCGTAACAATGGTTAGTAGTCCCCTACTGCAATCTTGTTTTTAATAACTGATGATGCTTTTAGCTCGTGCTTCTCAAACCGCCCACACTCAACGAATATCAACACCTTCATGATCGAAATCTTTGTTCTATCGCGAAAATCAGTAACACACACACACCCATCCACCAACGTACCGCCTCACATCGTCATTCTCGCCATATTTTTGATATGAACTTCAATCTTGAAGGTGAGTACTTTATTTTTCCACTCACTTGCTGAAAGTTCTAATGCAATAATTTAATTCCAGACATTAACGCACCCGAAAATCAAGATGACACAGATTTATGTACGACGTCCGTCTGCAGAAAACCCAGAAAAGAGCAGCGTGTAGGCAGGCATCCATCATCTATCAGGGCCTGTTCTTCGAGTACGCATCTCACCTTGATATTTTCATTCATAGCGATGCTGATACAATTCCCAGGATCAACTTGCGATATGATCCTTCAGGTGGCGGCAACGCGGGCGTTGGCTGTACATGTCACGATCACAAGTCGAAGATGGTACCAACATAGACAGTAGAAGTATCGAAGATTGATGCCTTCTTTGCCAATAAAACCCGTTGTAAAAAAGAGCGCGCTGTGTCTGCGTGTTCCGAGATGCGTTTCGACAAACAATGTGCTGATTTCCTTGATATATCAACGGGAAACAAGATTACACGAGAATATTAAGGATAAGTATAGAAAATAAAGTGGTGCGTACGGTACTGGGGATGGATGTAATGACAGACTCTAACTCGATATGAAACCGAGAAATTTTTTTCTAAGTGAATGTAGGTGACATAAACACAGTAGCGATGGGTAAATGCTGGTTGTGGTATAAACTGAGACAACGGAGACCCACAGGATGAGCTCTTCCATAATAAGATAATGAAATAAGAACGAAGGGAGCCCCGAGTGCCTATGAGCTCTCGAATGTAGCTAGTTGCACTGGTTCTGAAGGCGATTCCTTGGGTGGCAATGGTTCTGGCGGTGCTTCGACTTGTGGGCCAGGGTTCGCCACCGTCATCGCCCGTCTGCGCTCGCCGACCTTCCAGATCACGTCTTTCAGCTCCTGAACGACCTCGCCGCCCGGGCCCCATTTCTCTACGCCGACTGTCCCTGCGCCGTCCACGTCGCCCCCGCCGATACCAAGTCCCATACTGCTCTCCCGGCGCGCTTTTGCGAGCTTGATGCGCTCCTCGCGCGACAGGTTCGACTTCTCGCGCTTGAACGCGGCTTTAGCACCCGTGTCCGCCTCAAACACCTCCTCAATGCCTGGCAACGGCAGACTCTGTGCCGACGCTGCGAGCAGGAGGTGCGCGGTCGCGTCGTCCATCAGCGGCCCTGGGCCCTCGCCTCCAGCGGTGGCGACCACTGCCGAGCGGTCCCGCGGAGCCGCTTCGCCCTCGTTGTCATACGGCGATGCAGGGTCCGCCTTATCCGAGTCGTCGCTCGCGTCGTGTGCGAGCCCCGGGAGGTCGTCGAACTCTTCCTCGTCATCGCTCGGCATAAGTGGCGGGTTGATGATATCAAGCAGCTGCCCGCGCCCACGCTCGCACTCCCGCAGCGCGAGGCCGAGCTCGCGACGCAGGCGCTCGTACGCTTGCAGCGCGTGCGGCTCTTCCACTTCTGGTGCCACTGCGGAAAGCATGCGCGCGTGCCGCCGCCCCTTCGATGGTGATTCGTTGGCCGGATCGGCCTTAAGCGCCGTGACGCATTCGTCCAAGTGATCCCGTGCGTCGTCGAGCGCGGATGAGATGGCGGCGACATGCGCCGCAAACCGGCTGATGTTGCTCGGCATTGGCGCAAACGACACCCTGTTCGACTTTGGCCATTTACCGACAAGAGGTAAATCAGCCGCGTCGGGTGCCGCAAACTCGGCGATGTCAATATCAGAGCCTGGCGACAGAGATGTAACGGGCGTGGGATTCTGGTCGCGCAATTTCTGCTGCTCCATCTCCGTGAGCGCCTCTGTGAGCCTCGAGTAGCCGTCTATCAGCGCGCTGCTGAGTAGGCCCATCACGCTGCGTACATCTTCCCAGTAACCGTCGTCTTCATCATCGCCAAAACGCAGCGCCAGCAGATGCGAACAGGCATGTCGTCTGGCGGCCAGCGTGTTCTGTAGCGAGTGATTCAGCGCCGAGTGTGACAAAGGATGACGCGAGGGCTGCGGCTTCGTAAACTTGGATGAGGCCATCATACTATTTCTTACACTCCGCGGACTGCGTAGATCTGGCGAGAAAGGGCTTGCCGGGGGCATACGGAAGGCTTCCATGCCGCCACTTCTCCGTTTGCGCTGCAGGTCCAGAGCAGCTGCGCCAAAGTGGGCTGGGAAAGGAGCAAATTGATCCTCTGTACTGGTGACCGGTATCGAGTCGTCCTGGGTATCCTGGAGATTTGATTCGGAAGCGTTCACGAACGGGCTCGTTGGCGCGCTGTTGGCCTGAAAGACGTCAGAAAAGTTGCTCCTGCGCCTCTCTCTTCTTCTAAATATCGAAGAAGTGGGGCTGCCTGCATGCGCAAGATTGGAATATGAACCAGTCCATGTGGCCCTCTTATTTTGCGGGGTTGTCGGTGTGAAAACCGATTGCGAACTTGAGGGAAGTGATTGAACAGACGTGGGCCTCGAATAATCAGGACTGAAGCCACCAGTAGTAACTGGTGATGGCGGCGCATACATCTCCGACAGTTGTGATAAGTTGGTTGGAGAAGTCAAGGCAGAAAATATGTGCCGTATGTTATCGCATTGGGTATGTGTAGTTTGCAGGCAGGAGTGAAGGGCAACACGGACAGGAGAGGGCGAAGATGGGCCTGTGGAATTGTGCAGACTGTAATGACATTAGCCAACGACTTAACAATTAAATCGAAAGCCTCACTTGCGGTCCTCCTTATCCAAGAATGACATCGCATCTTGTACGACCGAGTCCCATGCATCGTTGGCGCTCACAAGATCATCTAGTGCGTCAAGAGACTGGTAATATATCAGTTATGTAGATACCCTGATCATGGATATAGAACTTACAAGAGACATGTCATATTTGGGCGTATCGGTCGTAAAGATAACATTATACAGAAAGAATGAACCTGCTGCGATAGAAAGAAATGCGAGAAAAGGGTATCCAACACTAAAGAGAAGGGCCGCCAATAGAGCGCTTATAGATATTGGACCGTAAGAATATTCTGGTAGGGACACAGAGGGACCAGGTGGATTATCAAGCTCGATGCTAGAGTTTCTGCTATGGTGGAGGTTCCCAGGAAGGCGCTGGGGACGACGCGTTCTTTGAGGATTTGTAGTGGGCAGGGATAGCTCTAGCAGAGACGATGAAATGACATTGTACTTGAAACGTTCAATAAATGAACTCGTCGAGGTTTGCGATTGTGCCAGAGAAGCCGCAGTCTGTGCCAACTAGAAAAAACAGGATCATTAGCGACCTTGCCTGTGGCTACTGTCATTGAATCGAATTGGACCCGCTGAAGAGGGCGGGCAAAATTTTCGAAGGAAAAGACTGTGCCACGGAAGGCTTACTTTGAATAATTCAAGTACTATAGGGGGACACCAATCAAGTTCGTATTCTTCTGGTGTCGCGTCGTCGAATAAGCCATAGTTGGGATCAATCTCCTGCTCGAGTTGTGCAGATATGCCAGGTATCAGCATAGAAGATTCGCCAGACTCTGGGACAAGGTGAGTTTATCAACACTCGGGCGAGGATACCTGGATCACGAACCCCGCAAATATTCCTCGAGAGGATGTGCATCAAATAGTGCCTGGGCCATAGTTTGCGGTGGTTCTGTTTCTTGTGGTAGTGCGGTAGTGGAAGATGGGGAGATATCGTAAAGGTGTCGTTAGGTGCAAAAGTGTGAAGGCAGAGGAAAGGAGGGACTGCGGGGCAAGAGGCGGAGGTGTGGAGGAGGTGGCCAAACGAAGGAACCCATACAGGCACCAACTTGCTTCGTCGCATCATTATATTACGTAAGCATAATGGCGCACGCGCGCGCCGACTTTTAGCCAGCCGTGGATATCCACTGCTATTTACTTGACATTGACACCGCAAAAAAAGGCTACATCAAACTTACATGGTTTATACAGAGGTGAGATCATTGTACACTCTAAAAGCAGAAGGCACAGCAGTACAAGCGCTGCAATCACGATTCCAAACTTATAATCGAGAGTTGAAATAAATACAAGTGGAAGATAGCCAAGATGTTAGTGTCGTAAAACTTGTATTTTGCACGAGTGATACCTCTCATACCCCATTCCTGGATCTGTGTGAGTCTATGATGCGATACCCAAGGAACGCGCTCTAAATGCGCCAGGCGCTAATTGCCCCCGATAACGGGCGCTAAAAGTATTGAGGCTTTATACGCCGTATTACAATTAGTTCTGCAGCCGTCTTGCAGAGTCTCTTCATGACCGGAGAGATAAGAGCAACGATAAATATGGGTAACGGTGCATGCTCTCTTAACTCTGAGTAGCAGAATCCGTACAGATGCTCATCATCCAAAGTAAATCACCCACTGCATATGTAATGTCAAACAGGGGCTGCACTCACGATACATATGTCGCCCATTCGGCAAAATGTGGCTAACGATATGTGGTTAAAGGACCATGGTGGCACCCTGGAGCAAATGTATTCCGGGACTTCTTACTCAAGTGCAGAATACTGTGTCACCAGTGGGATTTTTATTGTGGAAGCGGATAATGTAATGTATTCCTTTCTATACAAGAACTTCTGTGAATTCGCCGTAATGCACGCAGTCCACCGTAACAATAAAGTGTGCGTTACATCGGACGTACACGTTGCAGATATACCCAGTTTTTGTCCTTCCGTGAATAATCATAAGATACAAATCAACTTTCCAGATTCTCGATGGAATTAATATCTAGGCAGATCTACACACACACACCCTACATTTGAGGGTAAACATCGGTTATATACACACACAGAGTTGACGAGCACAGGGAGATTATTTGGGTCTAGGTCTTTATCTGATCCTCAGGTGATGCAGGGTAATGCAGCAGGAATACTACTGTCAGATTTTGATAAGAGGTAAGATAAGCCTCTAGACAATCAACCGCAAGCCGTAAAGTAGATATGCGACGGCTGATCATTGAGGCATGATTATTTGAATCCTTGACCTTTTTATACAACTATTGTAATGGTATTCTCAAATGCTCGGAAATCGGTTCGCATTGAACGACACGTTAACATGATCCGTACTAAGTATCCCTAGCTTGAGGAGAAATTGACCTAATGTCATGGAGAAAATGTGCAATGTGCACATGGAATTTGCCGTCGGCAACTTCCCTCGTTCGTGGATATTACGGGTCTGAGTCTGAGCATCCACCACGCGATTTTGAAGTGTCGTAAAAATATGCGTGCGTTGGAGCCACTTCGTCTGCAATTTGGGGCCAGGAATAGAAGGTACGATCCCCCAAACAGGAGAAGACCAGCCTCTGCCAGAAGCGTATTATCAGAACGCCGGCCTACGCTCGAGCCCAGTATAAGGAGTTGATCGGAGAGCATGGTTTTAATCCCGCGTATTGAACCCCGAATACAACTGTGTTTACCGGCACGAGGTCAATTCCCGCGGATAATTTAACAGAGAAATCCATTTAGATCGACACGAAATGCCACTAGGTCTACATTAGTAGGTCCTCAAAAGATTACGTGGGGTCTCTTGACGGTAATTTCTTGCACACAAATCTATTTCCATGCACTGCCTATCAAGCCCTCAGATCTTTATCATTAAAACTTGGCGGAAATGAGGCCAACGAAAGAAAGCAGTCAGAGCTCGGTTAGATCATCAGCACTGAAGTGTATTAACACGCTTCCGGTAAACATGGAGCACATCCCTTTATCTTGTCGACCCTTATTTTCCAACTCCAAATATGCGTAGATGAGTTGTGCATGTGGGCTGATCATCATACACGCGGCTGTCCTCACCTCGCAGCCACTGATCATTTTATTATAGCTGATTAATATTGCATTAAAATTTCATGCAAATGTTGGCAGATTTGAAACGAAAACACAGACCTATTTTCTAGCCCTTTATGCGTAATTGACGACGTTCAAGTGATAATAGTGCCTCAGACAGGTCGGCAAGCAGGCCGCGGCTTGCCGAATGGCGTTGTTGTCATGTATTTGCGATTGGTACACTTGCAATTGCCGGGCAACAACAAAGATGCCGGCACGGAACCCACAACTTGCCAACGACTTCAACATCAGCTAGCCTGCGTCGCTCGCGGCAGGACGTGAAGACTTCGATGATGAATTGCAACACTTGCAAGTTTTGTCATCTCCACAGACTGCCGGAAAAACTCAGAGGCCATTCGGATTGCGTTTGCTATCGAGTTGGTTAGGTTACTCGGTCTGCCAGTGAATCTAACCCAAAGGGAAGACCCAACGGTATTGAAACTCAAAACCACGGCTACTACGACTGGAATTCATTCTACGGACAACATGGGAGTCCGTATTGGCTTGTACAGAAAAGGACGCGTGCTCCCATGTTCTCGTCTTTCTGCTACCAGATCTGGCGCACTAGATTTCCGAAATTATCCTCTTGATTTCGGCTGAACTTGAGGCTTGCTTGTCACCGCGTTGCACCTCTTTCTGTAATTGGGCTTGAAATCGGGAGGATTTTGTCATCTGAGCGGCTCGTTTCTCCCTTCCATCGTCCCTGTATATCCGCACTATTTTAATGCCACACCCTACATGCAATGCCCCTAGGGAGGGCAGTACAAAGAGACCGTCGTGCTAGGATCTTTCGTCTTCAGCCGCTTTCAGACACCCTCCTTTCCCTACTCGTTTGCGGCATGTCGTCTCAATATCTTCTTATCGCAGTTGCGACATTGTGTCTCTCTGTCACGATTGTCGTCGGCGCAGCAAAACGCTTGTACCAACATCCTTTATCTAAGTATCCTGGCCCGACCCTTGCGGCTCTTACTTTGTGGTACAAAGCGTACTTTGACATCGTCAAGGACGGTGGCTGGGTAGAACACCTTGAAAGTCTCCATGAAATATACGGTAAGACCGATAGTTACATTCATCACACTGATTGCTGCTAATCTTATTGTACAGGACGCGTCATTCGAATTGCCCCTAACGAGGTATGCTTCATTGATCTCGTTGAGATTAACATACTCATTCGATCGTTAGCTTCATTTCAACGATCCAAGTGCTTACAACGACATCTATGGTATGGGAACGCAGCATACCAAAGATCTTGACATGTACTCTTGTTTCGCCACGGATTTATCTGTCTTCGCCATGTTTGATCATCACGAAGTGACCCAACGACGCAATCTAATTGGGCCCTTCTTTTCCAGACGAGCGATTTTGAAATTAGAGAAGACTGTCCAAGACAAGGTATGAATGCGGTCATTTGTACATTGATAATGTTTCTGACTTTCGTCGCTTCCGACATCAGATAGATATCTTGGTCTCACGATTACTAGACTACCATCCCACTGGGAAACCTGCTAATCTAGATCTTGCTTTTCGGTCCACGAGCTTGGAGGTCATCACTTCCTATTGCTTTGGAAAATCCTCTAACGCACTCGATTACAAAAACTTCGAGAACGATATCCTCGCTGCCATCGATCAAACGCTTCCTATGATCTGGGTATTTAGGCACCTTCCTCTGATCAAATCTTTACTTTTGGGCATCCCCGAATGCTTCGCTTCCGTTTTGAAGCCGAGCACCGTCGGTATCCTCCAACAGCGCAGGCAGATGGGTAAACAGATCGACGACATCATGAAAGACCCATCTTCTCTGGAGAACGTCGATCATGAAACCATTTATCATCATTTCTTGACGCCCCAGCCGGAAAACCTTCGTCTCCCTCCCGTTACTCGCGACTGGCTGTTAGACGAGGGCCTCTACATGCGCTTCGCAGGCAGTGACACCGTCGGCAACACATGCACTGTCGCTGCGTACCATATTCTCTCTAACAAGGATGTCCACGCGAAACTCTTCAGATCCCTGAAGGATGCTTGGCCGGACAGAGACGCCCCTCCTAGCGTCGAAATTCTAGAAAAGCTCCCATACCTCGTGAGTACCTCCATGTTTCCATGTTTTCAGGAGCTAAGGGCTTACTCGGACCGTTAATTTCCAGACGGCAGTCATTAAGGAGTCATTGAGGATGGCACATGGCATTGTTACGCCCCTCCCTCGCATCATAGGGCCGACCGAAGCGGCTATCTCGGGATATATGGTTCCTGCCGGAGTAAGGGCATTTGCATCGTTTCTATTAAATCTCATGATTGACGGCGTGCTACAGACCGTAGTTTCGATGGGTGCCACATTTTTACACAACAACCCGCATATCTTCCCGGATCCTTCTACATTCAAGCCAGAACGATGGCTCAGGGAAGATTCCACGATGCTGGAGAAATACCTCGTCTCGTTCTCTAAAGGCCCTCGAAGCTGCCTAGGAATCAAGTAAGTTACGGGTTGCTTCTCCATCCCCCCCGAATCTCATTATGTTTTCAGCCTGGCTTGGTGCGAACTCTACTTGATTCTGGGGACTGTTTTCCGAAAATTGAATCTTACGCCTGATAGACCATCGTAAGTGTCCTTCTAAATACCTGCGCGACCACGTTTTGATTGAACCCTTTGAATCTTAGGATCGAAAACATCAGCTTCCGGGAATATTTTGTTCCAATCCATCGCGGGAGACACTTTCATGCCTTCGTTTCACCTACCACCGATTAATCAATCATATTCTGCGCAGAACAGTTGATAACTGGCTTGCGGTCGCATAACAAGGAAGATTAAATTCACGACTCGGAGTTATGCCCTCACACCAGTATGCCTCGCGTATGCCATATAGCCTTTCTCCGTCTTTTTCATTATTGTCTTTTCAAAGCTTGCTTGACTGCTCTGACATCCTGATCCCTCTTAGTTTCATTGAAATATTCACCTCTTTTGTTATTCTACATACACGCCACACTCTTCTAGTAGAGTCCAGACTCTGAGACCCAAAAAATAAAATTGAATGTAATCCCGTGTAAAAGTGCTGCCGTCGATTCGATTGAATACACTACATATTTGACTTTACACACACTTGTCTGAGGCGAAAGGGCTTGCGAACTCTTCCCTCTTCAAGCAAGTTCCCTTCATCTCGGAGTCCCGATAAGGCAGCGATAGACAAAGCTTGATAAACAGTGACGATCACAGGGGCAAGTCCTCCGAGTCCATCATATCCAAACTATACCATCCTCCGAATCTCTCTCGACACCCACAAACGAGGATGGCAGAACTTCCTTTGGTGGTCGATAACGGAACGGGGGTAAGTCTCCAAGCTCGCGCCCACGCCGGCGCACGAAACTGACACATGTCTTGTTGCTCAAACGCGCAGTTCGTGAAAGTCGGTTACGCAGGCTCCAACTTTCCCGAACATGGTGTGCATTTCCTTGATATCACAGCAAGGCCATACTCACTCTCTTCATATTCCAGTCTTTCCATCAATTGTAGGTCGCCCCATCCTGCGTGCGGAAGAGCGCGTGGGGTCTGCCGTGATTAAGGACATCATGGTTGGCGACGAGGCAGCCGACAATCGAAACTACTTGCAGGTTACTCAGCCGATGGAGCATGGAATAGTCAAGAACTGGGAGGACATGAAGCATCTATGGGATTACACGTTCGATGAAAAGCTGAAGATCAACCCTCAGGGAAAGAAGGTTCTTCTGACGGAACCTCCCATGAATCCCAAGGTCAACAGGGAAAGGATGTGCCAAGTGATGTTCGAAGATTATGGTTTTCAAGGCGTGTATGTCGCTATTCAAGCGGTGCTTACGTTGTATGCGCAAGGTATATTGGTGTTCCGTATGGTAACACATTGTATAACTGTCAGCCTGAAGTTGCCTCCTTTTCTCAGGTCTTACAACCGGTGTCGTGGTTGATTCCGGAGACGGTGTGACACATATCGTCCCCGTGTATGATGGATACGCGATGCCTCACTTGACCCGTCGATTGGATATCGCCGGACGAGATGTGACCAGGTATCTGATCAAGCTTCTCCTTATGCGTGGATATGCCTTCAACCGAACCGCCGACTTTGAGACTGTGCGAGAGATTAAAGAGAAGTTATGCTACGTCAGGTAATGTGATTTACACTTACCGACACGTAAAGATTACATTGACGCGTTTACATTAGCTATGATCTAGAACTAGACAAAAAGCTTGCAGAGGAGACGACGGTGTTGGTCGAGAGCTACACGGTAAGTACATCTTAGATCAATCATAGCGATCTCATTTTTGATAGGCATGAAAGCTTCCAGACGGTCGTACAATTAAAGTTGGCTCAGAACGTTACGAAGCACCGGAATGCATGTTCCAGCCTCACCTTGTGGACATCGAACAACCTGGTGTTGCAGGTAACACGCACTTAAGCTTGTTCGATACTTTGACTCACCGACCTGGCGTACAGAAATGCTTTTCCAAACGATCCAAGCGGCCGCCGTCGACATTAGAACCGATTTGTATAAGCACATAGTTCTATCTGGAGGGTCAAGCATGTACCCCGGACTACCCAGCCGTCTGGAGAAAGAGATGAAACAACTCCATCTAGCTCGAAACCTGAACGGTGATCCATCAAGACTAAATGTATGTCCATTTTCTAATATCTGTTGTTCGTGGCCTTTGTTGACCTATCTTTAATCTGTAGAAATTCAAGATCAAGATCGAAGACCCCCCACGCCGAAAGCACATGGTTTTCCTCGGAGGAGCTGTCCTGGCCGACATCATGAAGAACCGGGAAGACTTTTGGATTTCGAGAGAAGAGTGGTTCGAGCAAGGCGCCAGGTCGCTAGACAAGCTTGGGCGTGCAGAGAGCTAGATATCACGTTTGAATATATGTAAACATAATTCTTCCCAGAAATGACAGGGCCCTCGGATCTGTAGAGCGCTAGGTTTCTCGAGCACCAGCCAAGTTGCTTTTGTTCGAACGCTACGCGCGTCTTTGTCCCGGGATCCCGGACCGGGTATTGGTAGGTCCATTACCTACATCCGTTAGGGCATCTCTCTGGTAAGTTTAAACATGGTTGATGGATTTTTATCCGTGTACTTTCCATACGCGCCTTCCATGCACGCTAATTCTTTCTCTTACATGGCTTCACGCACTCCGGGGAGTCGGGACCGTGCCAGAGATGATGACGAAGCCATATTCACAAGTTTGTCTCCGCGCAACGTGATTTGTTTGCGGTGCGCAGGGAGCAGTTCTGACCAGTGACTGCCATCTCCTCTCCTCCTGTTTCATCCCCTCCTCCCCCACGCGCCGTCGGGCATTCTGGGGTGCGGGTCCAAAATTACTACAACCCCGCCCCGCGGCCTGTTTGCCCACGCTCAGGTTATTCGCGGACGCACTGGCTGGCTGGCTGTGTGGCTCGCTGCGGAGCCGGACGGCGCTCGGATCTCGACGTACGTGTGGATTCCGGACAATGTTTAATGGCTAGGTTTGGTTTAGGCTGCTGGGTTTTGTTCAGGCTAGAATAGACGCGCGCGCATGGAAGGGGGTCCGGGACACGTGCGCTATTGCGGGCGGGCGGACGCGTGGGCAGGCGTCAAAGCTTGCGTGCGGCGCGGGATGTCGTGTTGGCTCCTGGATCGTCTGTGTTAGTTGCCGGCTCTTTCTGAGTCGTTAAGACTATGTTGCTGATTCGGAGCGCAAAGGGGAAAGTTGAATGTAGAATAGAGGCAAGCGACGGGTTTTGCGCGCAAAGCGCATCGCCGTGTCTGGCCGTGTCTGGACGAGGGAACGCGCAGCTGCTTATGTGCGAGGACCGTTCTACTTATTCTGTTGTGGGCCCTGATATCAATTGAATCAATTGAACGGCAAGGGGAATCGGTGAAAATTTGCCTTGGGAATAGTAGCAATCGGAAAATATTCGTGAGTAGGCAATGCGCAGCCTGGCACTCGCGAGGAAAATATCTTCGGAGGAGGAAAATATATACCTGTTCTCTTTTTCTAAGACGGGGGCTACCGATTAGCGCTCTGTCACTTTCCAGATTTATTACACGGACCAAGGAAACTCGCAAACTCAAAGGTCCAGAAATCAGAGAAGCTCTCTCCAAATAAACATGAGCACACTGAACTTCCTAGATCTCCAGAACCATTCGTGTGCAGAAAAATAAAGGCCTTTCTTCTTTGGCAATATAGCCTCTTGGTCCACAATAGTGGAATTGGCGGCGAAATGCCACTCGCTCACGCCTTTGTAAAAGGCAAGCAGCCACCTGGTCCTAGAGCAAGAACTGGCTCGAGAATCGGACCACGGCGACGCTAGAACCACAGAATGCAAATACAAAGGCGTCCGAATCGGAATCGAACTGCGTATGCCACCCTGCTCGTCCCGGGTGGCCGGCTCGTCAGCTCGATGTGGAATTTGAATGAGGGGGTTTGCAGGTGAATAATATAGGGCACTTCGATATTGCTGCACTGCGTGCCACTGGGATTGCCGGTGTGCCCTGCCGTCCGTGGGTGGGTGGGTGATCATTAAATCACGCACATAATCGGCGGCGCGGATGCATCGCGGGTGGAGGATCTCGTTCGTGCGTTCGGCGTTCTTCATTCTTCGTTCTAATTTCTAATTTCTCGCCCTCCAGGGCGGCGAGGACGGGGGCTTTTGTAAATTGTAATGCGTCCGTACATTATGCTTCCGTATGTTTTCTCGCTTTGCCCCATTTCGAGGAGGGGGTGCGGGGTAGAGTAATGCGTGCATAATTAGCTGGTAAGTATGCAGCCCCTAGACGGTGTGTATGTACGTCGCCGGCCCGAATAAATAACTGCGCGCCTTGGCGTGGATCGTTCAGTCAGGATTTGCACGCCCGCTTCAGGTGGACGCAGATCGACCTGCGCTCCCTGTCTCTGCGCTCTCGAGGAAATGCAGCGCAGAACGACGCGGCGGTGCGCTGGACGTTCTACGGAGACGCAGTATCGCGGCCCGAGGCGCCGCACGGGGCGGGAGAAGCACGGCTGGCAGTGCGTGCTTGCTTGCATGCCTGCCTGCACGAGTTGCCTCGCCGCCTGCCTGCCTGCGTCGCGGATAGCACACCCCACCACACCCCACACGTACGTACTCGCACGCAGGCCGCGCTGCTGCAGCGGCGGCGGCGGCGGTTATTTATAGGCCCGGTGCCATCGCACCTGCAGAGGTGCTGGGCGATCGTGGGCCTGGGGTGGCACTGCGGGCAGGAGGGAGGGCCAGGGCACGGCGCATCTGTAGCGGGGCCACTGCGCTGGGGCCGGAGGCGCGCGCTGGGGCCACCATCGTTCGCGTGGCACCGCGCTGGGGCCGGCGCATGGGCCGGGCGTGGCTCGGGCGTGGTTTGGTGGGTGGCTCGGGCGGTGGTTCGTGCGTGTATGTGTGCACGCGCGTGATTTGGACAGCGAGCGGGCGGGCCAGTGTCGGGCAGCGGGGCGGGCGAAAGGGGTGACGTCAGCACGGGCGCGAGGTCGGCGACAGGACGACATCTACGCAGTGGCGGGGCGGGCCACTCTTCGGGGAGAAGGCTCGGAGTCGGGCGTGCGGGAAATGGCGAAAATGACGCGGGGCGCGCCGGGGGCCCTGTGGTCGGCAGGGCGGCAGGACGCAGCGGCGGACGGCGAGTGTCGGCGCCATGGCAGCGCGCGGTGGTGTGCGCGTCGCCGTGACGCCCGTGTGCGCGCAGTGGGCAGTGGGCCAAATATGGGGCAGGGCGGGCTGGTTTGGACCCCGGAATGGGCGGGTGAGCCGAGCCGGGCTGTTTTGATTACGTGTGGGGGTGGATTGATCTGAGATGGCAAGAAAAAGTGCAGTGGGATCCCCATGGGCGCGACGTAAATACAGACGACATGGACAACTACGCCATGGATCCCCACTACCAGCAGCGCCAGCAGCAGTGGGAGCACTACCCCCACTACTTCCCAGACGGCTCCCGCACATCAAACCTCACCCTCAACTTGTCGTCCCTCTCAGTCGCCTCGCCGACGAACCTCTCGCCCATCACAGCCCCCGCGCCCCCGAGCCCGTCGTCCGCCCCCTTTGCACACCATCTCCAGCACCACCACCCGTTCACCTTCGACGGCCAGCAGAGCCCCCAGCACTACGAGGACCAGCACCACCATGCACAGTCCTACGACCCTCGTCGCACCCCAGCGCCCTCTCGCTCGTCGTCCGCGTCCTCGTCACAGCTGCCTCGCAAGCGCAGCTTTACCAATGGCTCCCCTGCCCCCGCGCCCCCCGTTGGTCTCAGCATAAACACCGTATCTGTCGGCTCGCCCCTTGTCGAAGAGACCATGTACGACGACGAGGCCCGCGACGCAGCCATGGAGCTCGCCTCCGCCGTCTCCTACGACGACCTCGACTCCCGCACCCCCTACGGCGCCCAAGCAGCTCCCAGTGTAGGCACCAACAGTGTAGGCAACGGCAGCCCCGTCGACGGCAGTGGCTCCGCCAGCGGCGAGGACTCGTTCAACGTCATGCAGGGCGTCGGTGGCTCCATGACCGTCCTCGGCAAGCCCCTCGCCACCAACAACTTTGTCACAAAGCTCTACCAGTGAGTCCTCTTTTCGCTTCTCGCCCAGGTCTCCGCGTCGCGCGCCCCGCGAACTGATCGCCGCCCCTTCCCACCGCGCGGCGTCCCTGCGTGTCCGCGAGTTTATTCCGCACCTCGCATCCCGTTATCCGATCGCGCCGAGCGGATCGAGCTGGCTCGTCGATCGCCACCGCCCAACGGCGCCCGGGTTCTGCCCGCGCGCCACGGCGCCAGATACAGCCAGAGAGTCGGCATCGCGCCCTGGTCGCAGCGCGGGGCGCAGCGTGTGCCACTATCCGTGCACGTGGGGCACCCGCCGCGTTGTCCACCTGCACGCGAGGCGTCTTGGCGTCACCTATGTGCGATGGATATGTGGGATGGAGCTGGGGGTTGGGACATGCACACGCAGAATCGATGGAGCTGGCTTTTGAGGCCGTCCACGGCTCGTGATATCGGCGGGCAAGCAGCTACCCCCGATATCCCTTTGCCCTCCGTGTGCTCCGTGTCTTCTTTCCAGCGGACACGCCTGTCTTCTATCTCGGCGCATCTGTCTCGCTGTTTTTTTCTCTCGTCTCTCATGTGTGCGTCCCTGCTTACCACGGCCTCTCTGCAGGATGATCAACGACCCCAAATCCACGCAATTCATCGCGTGGACAGAGCTCGGCACGTCCTTCGTCGTGTCCAACGTCGGCGAGTTCAGCCGCAGCATCCTCGGCGGGCACTTTAAGCACAACAACGTACGTGCTGATTCTACTACACATGCATTACCGGCTCGCTGACCGTGCCGGATCAGTTCTCGAGCTTCGTGCGGCAGCTGAACATGTACGGGTTCCACAAGATCAACCGGGTACGCGTGCCTGACTTTTAAGCCCCTGTTCCGTCCTGCTAACGAAGCGCCTCGATCAGACACCGCGCGCACAACGCACGTCGACAGACGCGCAGACGTGGGAGTTTTCACATACCAAGTTCCTGCGCGGGCGCCCGGACCTGCTTGATGAGATCAAGCGCAAGGCGCTCGAGCCCGACCCAGGCGTCAAGCACCGCGTCGAGCTGCCCGGCGAGGTGAGTGTGCCGTGATCCCCCCCTCGAGACGGCATGGACACGCGGATACTTACTGATGCGTGCCCTCCCTTATTGACCCAGGTCGCGGCGCAGCTCAGCGCGATGCGCGACGAGAACGCACGCATGTGGGAACAGCTCGCCGCGGAGCGGCGCAAGGTCGAGAAGCTCGTCGGCGTCGTCGGGCGTCTGTGGGATATCGTCGGCGTGCGCTTCCCGGGCACTGGTGCGTCTTTCCCTCCCTCGCCGCGCTGTACAGTTCATCTTATGTATATGCAGTACCCCCGTTCCCAACGGACCTCCTCGAGGCTGCAGAGAGCCCGAATATCTACATCACCTCACCGACGTCGACCGCGCGCTATCCGCCCCCACTCGCGACGATGGGCATGCACACGATGCACACCCTCGGCAGCCCGAACTCGAGCCCCACCGCTGCGGACTTCCCCGCGCCGCAGCAGCAACAACAACAGCACCACACGCAGCAGCAACAGCAGCACCCACACGCACTCTCGCGGCAGCACAGCTTCCAGCACCCACATGGCGGGTTCCGCGGCGACCCCGGTGGCGGGAGTGGGACCGGCCCGCCCGGGCAGCAGCAGCAGGGGCAGCCGCCGCCGCCGTCGCCCGGCGGCGCGCTCACGGCGATGGACATGTTCGACGACGGCGCGCACGACGCGCCCTCGGGCCGCGGCTCGGCGAAGCGCCAGCGGCTCGACGAGCGCAGCATGGGCCTGAACGGCACCGGGCCCCCGGGCGGCGGCGCCGACGCGCTCGCGCTGATGTCGTCCGTGTCGTCGCCCGGCGGCGGCCCTGGCGGTGGCAGCGCGAGCAGCCTTGCAGTCCCGAAGAAGTCGAGCCGCGCACGGAGCGATAGCGCGCCGCTGGGCTATGCGACGGCGCCGCCTGTGTGGCAGCAGGGTGCGGGCCTCAGCCCGGGCGTGGGCACGATGGGCCGCCCGAGGAGTGGCAGCGGGATGGGGATGATGCCCCGCGGGATACCGAATATTGGGAATATGACGCGCGCGAATAACGCGAGCACGCCGTTGTTGGCGATCACGACCGCGGACGCAGATATTGGGCGGTAAGCGCCTGACTCGGCGCATGTTGGTGGTGTGGCATGCATACAGCATACGCGCGCCGAGAGACGCGCAGCCTGCCTGCTTCGCCCTGCCACGCCACGCCATTACCGCCTCGGACTAGACTTCCTCTTTTTCTATCTCTCGTTGTTTCTTTTGGGACTATCCTTCGCTGTCCGCCGCTCTGCCCTGCCCTGCTTCCATCTCTTTTTCTTTTATCCTTTATCTTTCTTCTTTTTTCTTCGCACACCCGTCTTTCGTCTGCCCTGTCGTTACTGCCCCTGCCTAGACACGCCTGCCATATACACCCACAAAATCCCGGCGCCCGCCCGCCGACGTACTTATACCCCCGTCTGCCGCCTGCCTGCATCGCACGTCTACTTATGTACCGCACCGCCCGTCCGCTCCCCTCGTACATACATCACCAACCAAGGACCATCACAAACACCGACATCATACATCCCACCTCATCGCCCGCCCGCCGCCCACCATACCCCGGCGCGCCGCGTCGCATCTGTAGCCACACTCCGTACCGCAGGCGTTTTCTTGTATATATCCCCCCGTTCCGCGCGTCTCGATATATGCGCGCGCGCGCGAATTTGGCGCCGCGAAGCGCACAATTGTAAATACTCTTTTCGCGATTGGCGTTGTGCTCGTGTGATAGCGACGAGCGCCCTGGCTGGCTGGCTGGCTCGTTTGACCGAGATAGCGTTTCGCGCATGGGGTATCGTTACTTACTGGATGACTTGACTTGACGTGCGTGTGGGTTTTGGCTCTGACTTTGGCTGACTTCTTTCGGCATGGCGTGGCAGCCCGTGGCGTGGCATGGCGATCGGGTTGGGCCAGCAACGCGAAGGCAGGCATGCCGTTGTGGAAGTCAGATGTCAGTGCCCTCGCGCAACCCCGCCCGCCCTGTCGTCGTGCCGCGTATTCTGAGTTCTGCCACACTCAAGTAAGGGCCTGGCCACAATTAAAACCAACGACCGCGCTAGTACATCCGGATATAAGTACGGATTAGAGAAAGCGCGTCCGAGCGAACGAACCAGCGCATCACGGGCCCACCCGCCCGCCGCGCTGAGTCCCACCCGCGTAATATAAGCTCTGCCACCGCGATCGACCCAGCGACAGAATAAAGCCGGGAATTAACACTCATGCACGCACGGATTAGCTGCATAAGCAGAGCGCGGCGCGGACCGGCGCGCATCGCGAGGGGATGCGTACCACTTCGCAGGCGACGGCGAGCCCCGCGGTGTGCCGCGCGCCGCGCGTGCGGCAGGCATGCATGGTCGGAGGGTGCTTTCCTCCGGAGCGCATTTGCAGGCTAAAAATTTGCCTCACGGACCGCTAGGGGCTCAGGCAGGCGCCCGACGAGGACGGTGATGAACGCACGACCGGGGGCGGCAATTGCTTCGCCCGGCTCTCGTAGCTCATGACGGCTGGCGGTTCTGGGCGAAAGGGGAATGCCTGAGGTCTCGAGGCAAGCAGTTGGAGAGGTGGAGAGGGAGAGGGGTAAACGGCGCTCTGGACAAATATGTATTCGGGTGCCTGTCTTCAAGACGCAAAGGGGAATAAGAAACGTGTACTTTCAGAGATAACTGCGTCTCCAATGTGGGTACCGCCGATATGTGGAGAGTTGTATTTGTAATTTCCATGAGAAGTACGGTTGGCCTGCACGCTTTTGTGGCGATTGAGGCGGAAGAAATGACGAATAGAAACGTTCAAGATTACAAAGATCCCGGGGGAAACTAAAATCTTTTCTTCATTGATGATTTCTTGATGAAGCGCAAAGATTGAGATGCAAAAACACAAGTCGGAGCCAGGGTGTTGACTTGTTTCTAAATTTAGACTGAGTCATGATTTACCTTCGACCTGTGCGCAATTCGTGATAGATGCAAATCATGGAGGCAGATATCCTTCCCATATTTTTTGGTGTAACTCTATATGCCTTGAGGTCGGATAGAATTTGGGCAGGGAGTGTTTCGTATCCGATGCTAAGAGTATGGGCGCTTATATGGTGATCTCGGCATTTGTATGACAGGCGCCGTCCAAACAAACCCTAAAGCCTGTGAGGCCTTGAGGTTTGATTCTCAAAAACGTTGCCTCTCTCAGAGTAGATTGATAGAGCGATGAATCGTTTATATCAATTTCTTTATACCCCCATACGCTTACCACATTACGAGAGTCGCGATAATTAATTTCCCTCCGGGTATGACAAGCGAAGGTGATTTCCCGACAATTCAAGGAGTTTCCGTGGGGCGCACGGGTCAGTACATATAAACAACAGCGAATATAGAAACTGTAGGTGCATATATCAGACGACCCGACACGCAGACTGCGGGCGCTGCGGGCGAACTTGGTTGTTGTGGGAATAATCATGATATGCCCAAAGCCGCGCATACGTGGGCCATGATACTGATCGTGTGGCTATGTCCGTGTAAGGCCGTTTTTTTACCTCGAAGTACTGGTGACTCAAAGCATCGGCTTTAGAACTGAACTGCGAGTAAATTAAAGGTGAATTAGGTTGGAACGCGTGTGGATCACTGGCGCCTGCTCACCTCACCCTGCCCGAAGAGTCATTAGGAATTCAATGCATATCAAGGCTTGCACCCATCACTGTGTCATCTGGGTTGAACCACTGTCCGAAATCGCGCTCAAAGTTGATATCACCATCAGGCCGGAAGAGCGTCGACGGATCGAACTCCGAACCTAAATCCATGAATGTGTTGTCGAAGATGGTCATGTCGCCAGGACCCAAGCCATTGCTTGACGGGGGCATCCCAAGTAATGATGTCTGCGTGATATTGAAATGACTCGGAGGCCGGGGTGGTTGCTGTGGCCGCTGGCCGTGGTAGATGCCGTTAAGAAGGGGGTTTCTGGGCTGTGCTCCACCATTTCCTAATCCGTTTATCACTCCGGCACTCAATGTCATCGTAGGCAAGATCTGCTGCTCTTGTGTGAGCTGTGTCGCCACCGGTGGTTGTCCTTGGGATTCAAATATTACACCCTGATGCGATGCACGAGTATGTTCTTCTCCATCAGCTTGATTTTGTGTCAGGTTCAAGCTTTGCATCAGGTCTGGAAGTTGCTGGGATGATGTAGCTTGGCTTGGGGTTTCTTGGTTTGCCTGCGGTTGTAAAACATTATTATTTAAGCGTTTGATAAAGTGGAACAAGCCACTAACAGAAGAGATATGAGGTACCGGAGTCTGCCGCTGCCGCCAAACATGAACTATCCGATTCTAATTTGACGCAAAAGGTATCAACATTACTGGAGATGGTGGTAAATATTTCAAAAGGGGCCAATTTCATGAGGGCGATCAAGTGTGATCGAAAACGTGACCACCCAAAAAAGCGATCTCCAAAACAACGCGATCGACAGGAACAGCAATAACGGGAACCAAGCAATAACGAGGGAACTTGCTACATAGAAAGATAACTATATAACTTACCTTTTCTAGATAGCTCAAATTCGAGATATCCCTGTCGTCATATCCTAGCTCCAACTTGAGCGTGTTCAAGATGTTCGGAGGTATTTCCATTATCAGTCGGTCGACCATTTCATTGGTAATGCCTCCAACCACACTGTGGCCAGGCTGCTGCACCGCAGGCTCATCAGTCATCACGTCTGTAATATTTACGGTGGCAGATTCAGCTGTTGTTCAGCTGTAGAGCTTATGGCCTATGTTTGAGATTGAGATATAGAAGAGAGTAAAACAGAGGGACCAGACTTTGAATGTGAATTTACAAGGCCGCACGCGCACAGGTCGTGGTGGTAGGTATTCAAGGTGGACTGACAGCTTCGTCTTGAAGATAAGAATCAATAGTGGGTACATCAGTAGTGAGACATCTGGTGTGCTTGTGATCCTGTATGATCCGAGTTCTTGCGTAAAATTATACTTGACTTAGTCCCAATTATTCTTCGTGAAGGATTTCATACATTTCGGAACTTAAAGAATCAGGCATGAATTCAAAAATACTCAAAGAGAGAATTAAAGACACGTGTCTATGTACTATGTATTGACTTCTATCTTTGAGCTTTGCCCAAGGCATCAGCACTGTGAGGGCGCCTACTACTACTCATGGGCGCTTATATGATTATCAATCCTCATCCGCTGATAGGACATTCTCCGGTCCTCAGCCTTCATCAATTCCATATTAGAAAGCCACAGGAAAGTACGCGGAATAAACACTGGCATTTTTTAAATTTGGCTCAAACCAGTTTGAATTCTGCAACTTTCCCGTGGATAAATTTCTCTAGATGTAGTCGAAATCCGTGTTCGTACTGCAGGCTACTACAGGCAGCTGCTTTGAGGGTGTGGAGTGAGAATCGAGAAGGTGAGGCAATGGACCCGGGTGTCAATTGAGGCCGGGATCAATCGAGATTAATACCAATGGCGAAGATGAGTCGGAAAATGCCTGCGCAGTCTCGTGCACCGTGACGCACTATGACTATGTACTTTGTTCGCGCAAAGGTATTCGATGAGAACAGGAGGTGAAAGCTTCGCTAATTCTTGACGGAGAGCTCACTCCTCAGAAAATCAACTCACTTCAAATTGTCAATTTTTCTTGATGTCAGAGTCGCATGGGCGCCTGGTGGCCCTGAAGGGCGCTTAATTATATCCACATTTTTCCCCATTTGTGGCATGGTAAATGCCGGCTAATTCATTGTAAATTTCATTTAGTTAATCTTCACCATCATTGAAAAAAAACTGACTATACGGACGACAGAGTGCCATTATGTTCGACACTAGGGTTCCTTAAGACAAATTGAAGTGCCTTTGATCACATATATCGCGTCAAACGGTCAGTACTCTTGATCTAATTCTTACTCTGTCTGAGTAACATGCGCCTTACATATATCCATGCGAAAAGAAGGGCCGTACAGCGGTCCAAGGGCGTGCAGCTGCCAGTCAGTGCCTCTGAATGATCAAAGAATTGCGTGATGCGGCCGAGGCGCATCTGCCCGCCAATTGTCAATTGTCAACGACGTGCGCCCTGCGCAGGCTATGTCCTCAAAAATAGGCAGGCCTAGAACATGCAGCATGCCGTTGCGAGTCCCACAGCGTTTAAATTCGAAGGAATAAAATAAGAAAACAGGGAATGGGCAACGAAATTAGATGACCGGTTCCGTGGATTTAGCCACGCACAATTCCCATGGTGCCGTGGATGCTGTGAAGATTCCAGCAGCGCGGACAAAAGCATAGACCTTGTGATATATTCTTGTCCCATGCTCTCGTCCGTCCGATCATTCAGCACTGTAAAACTCCCCTGGGGTATGACTTCATGATAAGGGCCGCACGTAAAGATAGACAGATGCAGGGACCGACGCCCAATCGTGTTTCTTTCGGGCGCTCAATGACAGACCACAAACACACCAGCCAATGCCAATATCGCTATTACAATCACCAAGCATCACGCAAAAAGCGTTCTAACATCCAGTCAGTGTTGGGCATTGGATAGGCATCGATGGGTCCTCGGCTTCCGGTCCTGAATTGAATAGCTTTCTGCTATCTGATTCTCATGCCAAGAAGGCCCGCGGATTCGGACTGGCGACGTGAAGACGAGACGGAGGCGAGAATAATAATTCAAATGAGGTTGTACATGTGAGTAGAAATTATGACGAGACAGATAGAGTCAGAGCGTAACAAAAGGGGAAAGCACAAGACAAATGAGTAGGTTAGGACAAAGGGAATCAAATAACACAAGAAAGAAGGGCGAAGTGAGATTAGAAGATCTGGTGAATAAAAAGCGAGCAAGGTATCAAAAAGGAAAAGATATTTATGTGTAGCTCTACATAGTATGGCGCGGAGATGTGAGCTGACAGCTGAGGAGGTACGAGAAGATAGGGTAATAGCGGGAACCAAGATAGCAACTGATAGCGGAAGGATCAATAGAAAAGGATGACCCAGAGACACGGCGGACGAAATCCGAGAATGAGGTAGAGCATGTAATCTGGGGGTAGGGGGAATAAAGGTATGTTAAAACAACAGTGAGAATGGGAAGAATGACGGATCAAAACAACGGGGTGGAAGGAAAGATAAGACGCGATCTAAACTTGGGGGTGAACCAGTAGCTATTGTGAGACGAACCGGCAGCAGAGGACGCACATATTGCGAATGCTGCGGGTGAAGGCTTTTGTGGGAATAGTGGAGCAATTCCAGAGCGTGGGCTGTAGTGATTGGCCAGAGCCGCGAGGATCGGGTGGATGCCGATGGCGAAAAAAGGAAAGGAAAGCAAGGTAAAAGGACAGAATAATTTAAACCACCCCCAAGGGAGACCGTATTCCGCTGAGGTGGAGACAGCAAGTCAGACATGAACGGAAATACAACATCCATCGCCAAAGGAAAATACGACTGCCCATGCCCAAAGGGTCGTCACGAAGTCATTTCATATCCAGACTTGCACCCATCACTGTGTCGTCCGGGTTGAACCACTGTCCGAAATCGCGCTCAAAGTTGATATCACCATCAGGCCGGAAGAGCGTCGACGGATCGAATTCTGAACCTATGTCCATGAATGTGTTGTCGAGAAAGTTCATGTCCAAGCCACTGCCTGACGGGGGCATCCCAAGTAATGGTGTCTGCATCATATTGGAGTGACTCGGAGGCGGTGGTGGTTGCTGCTGCTGTTGCTGAGGGATTGACTGATTACCAGGAACAGGAGTGGGCGGTGCAGTGCCGCTGCCTGATGGACCGCCATTTGGCTGATTTCTTGGAGACCCATCTGGATTGAGACTTGGCTGCTGCTGGCCGTTAGGCGGAGGGTTGCCGCCAGGCGGTTTGTTTCCGTTGTTCATGTCTTGTTTAGTATCCTTCGGCGGCCCATTGATAGCAGGTGATGGCGGGGGCATCATACTGCTCATCGATGGCTTGTTCTGCATACGGTTAAACGGAGGTGCCGGCCCAGTTGGAGCGGCTGGATTGAACGTTAGCTCTGAAGCAGGACCTGGTTTTTGCATTCGGAGGAATTGTTGTTGAGCTTGATGCTGAGCTTGCTGCTGAACCTGTTGTTGTTGAGCCTGCTGGTGTGCTTGTTGGCTCGCTTGTTGCTGTTAAACGACACAATTAGCAAGACGTTCGATAATGGCCAAAAAAAGCGAAAAAAAAACACGACTATAATCAAACAATCGAGAGAAAAAAACACGCACATGCATCTGCTGCTGCTGAGGCGACATCATTGAACCGGGCGCATGCCCCATCTGCATCATCGCAGACGGCATTCCTCCAGGCGGCCCACCTATTTGCGGCGGCTGCAGTCCTGGGTGCTGTTGCTGCTGTGGAGGCGGTGGGCCTCCGCCACCAATAGGCAGTCCTCCATTCATCATCCCGCCGCTGCCGCGCATCATCAACATTTGTTGTTGACCCATCGGTGGCTGGCCTGGCGGCCCTGGTTGCTGCTGTCCAGGAAGTGGCGGAGTCGAGTACGGCATGGAGCCAAGCCCTGACGGCTCGCCAGGCGACCGTCGCACACGCTTGCGATCAGGAGGAGATGATTCGTTGCGCGGTAGTGTTTCATGCTGAGGTCGCCGTGAGATCACGCTAATCAGTACAAGTTAGTTGGCGACGCACCTCCTCGCTGGGCGAAGTACTACTCCGCTTGCTTCTTTGCTGTGGGGGTTGTCCTGGTCGCTGTTGGGACTGGCCAGGTTGGCCAGGCGCCGACATCATTCCAGGTGGTTTTGACTGCTGCTGCCGCGCTCTCCAAGCGAGGACTATCCTATGCTAAATTATCAAAGCGAATGAGTCCGCGTTGCTCGACATGGAGATGGAAGCAAATGTCTCGAAAAGGTGCCAAATTGCACGCGAGCGATCAATGTGATCGGAGATATGGGGAACAAAGGAAACAAAACGCCGATCGTTATAACGCGATCGACAGGGCGAAAAGCAGTGAAGATGAAATATACTACGAACGAAAATGGCGATAATACATACCTTTTCTTGGCTGCTCAAATTTGAGATATCCTTGTCCCTAATTCCGTTTTCGCTTTTGAGCTCGTTTAAGATGTTCTGAGGTATTTGCATTATCTCTTGGTTCATCTGGTCAGCGCTTCCAATCATGCCATTGTTTCCACCCATTCCGCCACCCATACCCATCGAACTCGACCCAGAAGGCCCCATTCCGAGGGGCCCACCGGGTGTTTGCCTCGCAGCAAGCGACGGGCTCGGGTTAGTCATCATCCCACCCCTCGGCGTGGTTGTGCGACTTGGCGGTCGCCCGCCTTGATTGGGTGGTGGTTGATGCTGATATCCTGGTGTCGGTGGTCCTTGCTG
Source organism: Hypholoma fasciculare (assembly GCA_016801325.1). Taxonomy (NCBI): domain Eukaryota; kingdom Fungi; phylum Basidiomycota; class Agaricomycetes; order Agaricales; family Strophariaceae; genus Hypholoma; species Hypholoma fasciculare. The sequence goes on along the minus strand of JAEKIV010000080.1, from coordinate 54,974 downwards.
CTGTAATTGAGGCTGTCCGTTATTCATTGGACTCATGCCCGGAGGGCCGCCATTCGGCGGCATCATACCACCGGCCCTGTTCATTGGAGCCATATGTGGTGATGGCCCACCTAGTTGTGACATTGGTGGTTGCCCAGGTCCGCCTTGAGGATGCCCCGGCTGCCCAGGTTGGGACTGTCCAGGTTGTGCGGAGTGTCCGGGGGTACCGGCGTTATGCTGTGGCGAATGCGCCATGGTCGGACTTCCATGAAATGGGCCTCCGTTGGGCGGTCCTCGAGGCTGTGGAGACATGCCATTCATCATCGACTGTGGACGCTGCTGGCTCTGTTGCATTCCGAATGGCATGGTTTGACTCGCCATGCCTTGCGGAGGTTGCTGCTGTTGCGGCGGGCCAACCGGGCCAGGCCCGGCGCTTGACATGCCGTTTGGTTGCTGAGAATGAGGACCCATGCCTCCGAAGTTCATCGTTGCACCTGGTGGCATCGGTTGCCCCGGCTGCGGCTGCGGCTGACCGCCCATCGCCGGATTCATACCCACACCATTAGGCATTGTACCGTTAGCGAGGTATGTCGACGGCGGTCGCTGCATACCCGGCTGCACATTGTTTTGCGGAATACCGTTTGGTAGGCGGTTTATGGGAGGCTGTTGTTGGGGCGGCTGAGGCGGCTGCGAGGGTTGATTGCCCATTGGTAGGGGAGCGGGCATTTGGTTAGCAGTGGCTAGTCGCTGGCGTTGTGCCGCCTGATGCTGCAAAGTGAGGAAGCAACATGAGCCATCTGTGTATGCCCGCACACATGTGCAGGCCGGAAGATAAAGAAATCAGCGCACATGGATATACACTAGCCCATCTTCCGACCCGCCACCGTTTGATTTTGCTTGGAAGAGCACCCAAAAGACACTCCACCACCTGGCCAAGCACGCAATTAGCCGAAGAAAGTTCGCGAGAAGCAGAGACAAAGGGGGTGAGTTGAGCACTCACTCGAACAGCAGGCCCTGTCGGGCGTTGATCGGAGGCGCTGCATCAGCTGCAATTTCGGCCTCCTGCATGAGCTCCCTGGCGGTCTTACGAAAGCCTCGCTTGGAACAGTAATCGTGGATATAGATGTTGAACCTGTGCACACGAACATAGCGCGGACATCGGGGATGAGATGGGGGAAAGAAAACAGACAATGGCGTGAGTAGGGCCACACGATGAGTAGCGATAGTAGGGATACACACATCTTGTCTCCTTCCCATGATATCGGTGTAATAGGGTTCAGCGGCGGTTCGGGGTGTGTTGACTGCGCCGACATAGCTGGCGGCAGTGCGTTTGTGAAGGTGGGCGTGGAAGGCGGGACGGGGGGCGGCTATGTGTGCGGCGGTTAGAAAGATAGAGCAAAAGCGCAGAGGCCCTCGGTTTTGTCGCTTGTGTGGGAGAGTGTGGGACGGGTTAACAGGGTCCGAGATGTGCGACCTGGCAGGAGGAGCAAAGGGCTGGGGGGCGGCTCGAGCGTGTCTGGATATAAGAATCCGACGGAAGAAGAGCCCCAGGTGGCTTGGGAAAAAAAGGGCAAACCGGGCTTTTCCTGCGATGCGTGGTCGCAGGCCTGGTAGGTGGCCCAGGGTCTGGCTGGCTGGCGGTGACGGTGCGGCAGCAGCGATCAGTGGGGGCGCAGCAGCGGCTGCGGACGGACCCAGCGGCGACGGACTGGTGTCGGGGACGGGGCGGACGACGACGACGAGGGTGGTGGTGAGCTGGAGAAAGATAGCTTGCTAGCGGAGAGCAGAGCGGATGGGAAGCGCGAGGGGGAAGCACCAAACACACCCCAACCACGTTCAGACGGCGCTCCAATTCTCGGCACACGCCGGACACGGTACGCTACTGTCTACGCACAACAGCCACCTGCAGGTCCCAGCCGCCCCACAGGTACTTGATCTCCACCAGCCTCCGTATCTCCCTCCACCCGCCCACGCCCTCCTCCGCCTCCCGCAGATCCGTCACAACGTAGATAAAATCAGCCGGCGACAGCAGCGACCGCAGGAGCGACCCCACCAGAAAGGCGATGAGCGCCACAAATACCAGCGTCGCAAGTGGATATGATCCACCGCCCCGCTGCTGCGCGGGTCCCATCTGCACCGCACCTGCTCCGCCCTCAGGCGCTCCGGTAATGGGCTCCTCGGCTGTGCTGCCCGGATCTATCCCTGCCTCCGTGCCGTCTGGCACACCCCCGGCCTTGCTCGTCGTCGCACTAGCGCCTCCTGTAAATCGTGTTAATGGATTCGGATATCCTTGCAAGAACCCCAGAAGGCCCCCAGGGCCGCTAGAAGCCACATGCCCAACATGAGGCCCGCCAGCTGTTGTGAGCTCCGCCTTGGGCTGCAACGACCGACAGTGCATCACGAAAAAAAAGGCCATCACAGAGACAAAAATAAGTAAGACGTCAGCCATTTATTTCCTCTGTCAATGTCGCATTCGGAGAATACGTACCGTCCCCGGCGAATCCTCGCCGTTGCTGCTTCGCTCAGACCCATTGTTCTTCTCGTCTGACTCCGTCTTTACCTGCTGCGCGCTGTTCAGCTGATCTCCCTCCTCTATCCCCGAGGGGGCAGCGGGCAGGAGCAAATCATCCGCAATAGCAATGGGCGCCTTCAGCTCTTCGGGCAATGGCTCCGCATCATTCGGCATCCTAATAATGCCCGAAGAGGATAGTTAGTAAAAGCCAGTGCGCCCATCTGAATAAAATGAAAAGCAGGCAGCCCTTAAGCGTAAGAAGGTGGTCCAACAACCGTATGCTCAAAAGCTAACATGTCGATGAACGCGACGCATCGGTACGTAACATCAAAAATGAAAACTTTAAATCTAAGCGAGAAACTCACCTTGAGAGCACGCCCATCCTTGCAGTCCGATCATCCAGCAGCTCTTCCCGTCCAAGGCTTGTCAAGCTTTCCTTCTCCCCAAGGATAGGCACCTCCTTTCCGTTTATGCATACCGCCTTTTTTACGCGTTCGTTGGCAGGTCGCACGACAAGCTCAACGACAGCCCCGCCGCCTTCCTCTTCTAGCACAAGCAACCAAGCGGGTTTCGGAGGTGCAGTCCTCATCTCGCCCGTAAGTGGGTCCTTGACATCGCTTACACGATATTGGGCGGTCGGGAGGCTTATCCGTAGAAGGTGCCGCGACGGGCTTTCCGCGCTAAGGCCAGATGAATGCAGAGGTGAGGAGGGCATAGTGTAGAGGCTGAATATAAAAGGCAGTTCCAGAGTACCCTCATCCGGGGGCGCAGTAGCACCAATAAACACATTTGTTGAATCAGGATTCCCCGCAATTGACGCCGCTGTCCCCATCCCCGATGCATGGCCAGACAGTGGCACCGCGGCGAGGCCACGTTGACGCAGCGCAATCAGCGCCCTCTTGCGCGCCCGCACATCCACAGCATAGCCTTTCCCCTTCCCATCACCCTCGCTCCCATGATTAAACATCTTCGAATCCACGACCACTTCCATAACTATTAAATCCGTGGTGGGTTTAAGCTCGCCTTTGATGGTGAATGCTGAGCTTGTCGTACGTCCGCGCACAACCGAACCATCAGGATGATAGAGCGCTGATGACGCTGCAAGCCCACTTGAGTGGATACTGAATGCACTAGATCCGGATGAGGCGGCGCGTTGCCGCAGGCGCGGCGGGGATATCGAGACGGAGGATGATGTCGGTCGCGCATTGGTTGTGGAGGAAGATTCTGCTGCAGAGGCGAAGCGTGAATGGGTATCTGAAGATGATAGTATGGAATTAGTGGGCGACTGCGAAGATGGAAACGTTGCGCTGCTGGGTAAAGGAGTGGGCACCATTGCTCCGGGTATTTTCAGCATGGGGGTTGCCAGTGGCATGGAGGAACTACCAGCGAGGTTATTCCTCTCGGTCTTGTTCAATATGGTAGAGTCGAGGTTCAACTCCTCTGACGCCTGTACAAACGATCTGTGCGGACTTTGACTGAGAGCAAGATGTCTCGGGCGAGGAGTTTTCTCAACTGATGGGTTAGGTGATGATGCAGCGCTCTCGCCACCCGAGGACGGCGTTATAGTTGCAATCGATGCCTCTCGCCGCAAGGTGGCCCCGCTCCGCGATGAAGACATAGTGACTAACGCACTGGTCTTGTACACTTTCTTCTCCGCGTCGAATTGGCAGTCAAGCAATATCCGGTTATCGTCTCTCTGCCTTAGTTTCCACGCCATGAAAGGCGTAGATATCAGAGCATCCGCCGAGCTCGAGTCCGACCTGCCTGAAATCGCCACGGCCGACACAACGCCGCGCTCTTCAGGCTTCCCCTCGCTAACCAGCAGACCGGGTGCAGGTAGCCGCGTCATCGGCATTGTCGCCTTGATGGTGTTTTTCATGTACGCCTCGACCGCAAGAACACCGCGCGCGAGCGTCGCGTTGATCCCCGAGTTGAACGCAGCAGGAATTGATCCCGCATAATCCACCGCAACAAGCCTCGTGCATCGAGAAGATGGTATCGCATAGTTCTCCTTCGTGTACGGATCAAGGGTCTCCAATATCCACGCATCCACATATACGCGCCCAATAGGCAGCCCATAAGAATTGTATTTCGCCGATGAGAAATCTTTAGCTGATTCCGAACTGAATGAAGCGGACACACAGAACATGGCGTTGCGTGTTGTGGGCGATTGCTCCGCCACCTCGCCGGGTCGTCGGTTAAGGGATGACATTGGTGTGTGTTCGCGAGCCACCACATTAGCAAGGTAAAATCCACGGTCGCGGAAGGGGAAGCCTGCTTTTGCTGTGAGGAACGAGGTCCTTGTATGGCCGCCATATGACTGCAACACATGTGCAGAATCGAATCGCTCATCCCAGGTTTTCCTGCAGTCGAGCGACGTGATGACAGCAACGATTTCTTCCGCAGAAACACCTTCGATGACCTTTGAGCCTCTATGCACAGGTATAAAAGGCGAAATCGAAGAAATTAGCTTGCGCTCGACTACCATGCCTTTGTCGCCGACCAATGTCCAGCCTTCCTGCATCTTTGGTCTCGAATTGAAACCCTGTGTCCATGCTAGCGCTTCCAGTGCATATTGCATCGGTAGCTTTGTTGGATCAAGCGTTGTTGAAGACGAACCGGATGAATTAGCTGGTGATATGGCTGCGACAGCTTGCTGAGTGGTCGTTGTCGCCTGATCCACCGCATACGTGAAAAACCTAGCAAGTGGACTCGATATTCTGGGAGCGGTACCCATTGTCGAGCCGTCAGAGTTCGTGGAGGTCGGGGACTGCTGTGCATCTGCGTCCGGCCCATTCCATTCAGCTTTACGTCTCCTTATTACACCCATGACAGGCGGCTGATCTAGAGGTATTCGAGCAGGTTTGACACGTTTTTGTTTCGACAAGGTTTTGATTTCATGATCCGGTAGTTCATCGATATCAACCTGCACTTTCGCACCATTGACCATAACGAGGCCCTTCTCCTTCCCAGGAGCACGTCGAACAACTGCCAGTAGGCGTTCCTCTTCGAGAAAAACGGAATCGTGCGTCAGAGTAAGCCACAGGCCACCGCCTTCTGCAGAAAGCCTATGGCGGCGCAGGCATGTGATGGTTTGTGGTGGTGGATCTACAACGATATCTAATGAAGCACCCCATGTGTCGATATCACAACGAATTTCACACTCGACGGCCGGCAAGCTATCTGTTGTAGGACTGGAAATGCCATTAGCTCCTGTGATCGTTGACCTCCTAGCCGCTGATGGTTCGTATTCAACTCTGAATGATCCTCGTTCATGATCGTATCTGAAGTCGTTTGCCTTTGAACCTGCCAAGCGGGTGACCACTGGTGGCCCACCACATTTAATGGCGAATTCGCCGATTCCTGCAAGAGTATTGATCATTTGGGTTGGTATCGAGGTCTTATTTGTCCATCCTTTGGGATCGGATTGTTCTAGAAGAGTCAGAAGGGTAGTAGTTGGTGATAGCGCTTCGATAGCCCAGCCTTGAAGGTCTACCTGAGTTCGAATGACGTTGGGTTCCGCAGGGGGTATGTGAGGGAAAAGGTGAGAGTCATCTGCCGAAAATGCGAATACATGTATCGTCGTAGATGATTTGTAGACTGTCTTAAGAACGACAGAGTCTCGACCACTATACAATTTTGAGTTATTCGCGATTCAGTAATAAATGTATATGTGTACACACTTTACAGGCCACGCAGGTTTTGTTTTGAAGTGCCACAATTCAGTGAGCTCATTAACATCCTCTAGAAGCACGCCATCTTCATGTTGCTTATCCCAATATACGCGAGCTCCAGGCGATGCAACAGCAGCATATAGATCCCATAATCCAACACCGACAAAAGTAGCTTCCGCTCGATATACGACCAACGTGGGATCAATGGAGTCGAGTTGAGTAACTGACACTCCCCTGGCCTCCGTTGCTTGTTCACATCAGAATCTGAAATAAAAGGGAGTCAACCAAAAAAAAATACATACTTCGTCTCCACTTGGCTTCTGGTTCTTGTAATAATGACGAAAAGTAGATGTAATTTCTCTTCACTTTCGACAAAATAGACTTCTCCGCAGCTGGTGTTCTTTCTGTAGGTCGAAGAGGCGGCATGCCTAGAGTTGAAGAGCCGTTACTACTGACTGTGCCCATAGACGACGACGTCTGAATGCTCAGGTCTACAGCACTAGCCACATCTTGCAATATCTTCTGTGGAATGATTTGTGATGAAGGATCACGTTCTTCGACATCGTGTATCTTCGTAGCAAGCCCATTTAGCCGCAATCCGCGCGTGCCTCCAGCGACCTCGACGACGACTTTGACCTTGAGTACAGAATCATCATCCACAAGGGCACCATGAGTTAAGCGCAGAAGGATTTGGTCATAACCTATTGAGGGATTGGAATTACTGCGGATCGCGTGCGCGGACCAAGGGACGTTTTCAACTTCTTCTGAAGATCCTTTCATCGTGACCTGGATATCCCATCCCGCTGAAGAAGGTAATACGCATTCGATTGACCTTGTCAGTCGACGGTGCTCTCGCAGAGCATGTACTTCATCCATCCCCTGTAGCCCGAGTTCATGATGCGTTGAATGATCTTCGTCGTCGGGGATGATAGAATAATCAACAGAAAGTGCTTCTCTGTCCAGTTGATAACGCACTCGTTCGATGGACACGCCGTTTCCATACCCCGCTAATTTGGGAACTCGATTGCCGCGTTTAATAACAGTTTTGAGTAGGCTGAGCGTCATTGTAGAAAGTTGCTGCGTTAAAGAAGATGTGGATGAGCCGAAACCCCATAGGGCCTTGAGGTCGTGTTGCCAAAAACATGTAATGCGAAGCTTGTTACTTGTGGGCAACTTCTTGTTGTCCACTGGCGAGTTCGGACGTGGGTGAACATGCTGTATACACCACGCGAATACTATTCAAGAAAATAAGTTGACGCCACTTTACATGAAAAGAAATTATTCGGCGCACATTGAACATGAGACCTTACAAAAGGAGGAGAAGGCCGAAGATATGCTGGCTCATCAGAGGATCGTGGAAGTGATGTAGTTATATCAATTAAAGTCGTGGCGTCGAAGAAAGCTCGCGAAATAGTAACTGAATCTCGTGGACTGATGACCATTAGAACTTATAAATTTATAAAAGTGGGTGCTGTATTCACGTACTTTGCAGGCCACCCAAGTGTGTAATTCGTTTTTGAGATCCGAGTGTTTCGATCGAACATTTCCAGCAAATGGGCATCATCAACAGCAGGATCCCACTCCTGCCTCAGCTCAGGTGTAGTTAACACTGCCCTCCATGGTTCCAAAGATGTTTGTTCCTCCGGGACAGGGACTTCAAGGACCATTCTATACACGTCCTCTCCAGAGCTACTCGAATTGCGATGAACTATAACATCTGTAACTTCTGGGATTGCGGAAGGCCTGACTTTCGCTTTCTGTTTGCTCGAAGAGGCTTCACCGGAATGTAGGATGCGCTTCCACTCTGCTGCTGGCGAGGTCAAGAGTTGTCGAAAGTGGGTCTCTGCATCGCTCAATGCGATGTACCATGATTGTTTCAACCTGCAACAACGTTTTGAGCTGCAGGTATGGCTCGAAATGCGGTGTTTTTACCTTGAGCCATCTGACATACTGCGTACCAGAATTATAGAATAAAGTGGGAAGAGAACAAAGTTGTGGGGCGGGCTCAAGGCTGATGTCAATGACCGCGCGCCGCGTTTGGCCAGTCACGCCACCTCGTGTTCCTGACGTACATTCCGCTTTCGGAAGTAATTATGAAAATGACTCGTTTATCGGAGTCGGGTGTCCCCGCTCAATGTCGGCCCGTCAATCCACATTTTAATCCATCCCCCCTCTGCAGAAGCATGGCTCATACCGAAGAGAGAGTGCTCAGCATCCAATCCCACGTCGTATTTGGATACGTTGGAGGCAAGGCTGCAGTCTTTCCCCTGCAATGCCTGGGATATGACGTCGACGTATGTTTAATTGTTTAAATCTCTGGGATATTAACTGAGCTAATTGGATTCAAGGTAGTCAACACCGTAAACTTTTCCAACCACTCTGGTATGACACCTATGGCCAAAAAACTCAGCCTCTTTAACAATAGATTCCATGTCATATGTGCTTCTCCCAGGTTACGGACGCTCAGGAGGGTCTAAAACGACTGCAGAAGAATTGCAGACAATTTTTCAAGCGATGGAGCACAATGAAATCCTCAGACCAACCCGGCTCCTGACAGGTCAGACAGACGCACCCATTCTCGACCTTGCTAACAATTATGCAGGGTATATACCTGGTGCCGAAGCACTATCCGCTGTCGAGAAGCTTGCCTCGAAATTGAAACACGCAAAACCAAGCCTCATCTATCTTTTAGATCGTACGATATTTTTATGGCACTCAATTTACAGCTGTGAACCATTTTTTCCTTCCGCACACAGCCGTCATGGGGGATACGGGACGTATTTATGTTGCACCGGATGTCGTTCCTGTCTACAAGGAAATGTTGCCGTTAGCAACAATTATCACTCCAAATTGGTTTGAAGTCGAGTACGTGCTCTCCCCAATTTTTACTCCAATAATTAATTAACTTAATCTCAGGCTACTAACAGATGTTAAACTAAACGATATAGAATCTCTTCACAAAGCTCTAGAGATATTGCACATGAAATATCATGTCCCCAACGTTGTCATCAGCTCCATACCGCTAGAGTCATGGCTTGCTGAAGCTCTTCCACTATCAATTCGGCCGACCAATAATTCTGGAGCTTATGAACCGCACCTCCTCTGCATTGCCTCCAGCTTCTCCACCGCCTCGGCAACGCTGAACGGACGGGTATTACATCCCACACAACTTGTCGTGCATGCTCAATGTGTACCACTAATTCCTGGCTACTTCTCCGGCGTCGGCGATCTATTTTCCGCTCTCCTGCTCGCTCACTTTCACCCAGCCAAGACACCGGAAACTCTGCATGCAAGTCCACTCTCCGCCGCTGTCTCGCAGGCCTTGAGCAAGACCCATGCGATACTGGTGATGACTCAAGCAGTAGCTCAGGCATTGCCGGAGGAGGAGCGCCTTCCGTCGGATGATGAATTAGACGTTGAAGACCCCATGAGGAAAATTCGGCGAATGCGCGGCAGGGAGCTAGCTCTCGTCCGTGGGCAAGACTTGATCCGAGGCCATGGAATCACCCATGTGCGGGAAATGATACTGTGGGACGGTTTTGGGGACTTCAAATGAGTAACCTATCACCGACTTCCAGCCAAACTTCAGTCCTCTGCATAGACATGCATAGAAGACAACGACATCAACACGTTCCTTATTTTTGGTGGTGCCCTTTCAACAGAGGGAAAATGCTTCAACAACGCATTCAATTTTCGCGATAGGACGGGCTGGGACTAGAGTCTCTTTCAATATCATATTATACCGTTTAGATCTTGGCGCATCAATTTAATCTAATGTAAAAGCATTTATACTAGGATAAGCTTACTTGGACGCGTATTTCAGGTCATGGCTTATTACTTCCTAGGCTTTACCGATGCAGAAAATCCGAATTATCCAACCAAAGTGCGATTTCGTCTGCTCGATAAGTATCTAATCTTGGGGAAAGATTTGTACCGTCTAATTTTATCAAGACCTAAAGGGTTTCAGAGGTATTGTATTGATCATGGAAAAACCTGTACTTACCTGCTGGTTTGAGGTATATTTGTCCCATCGAGGACCTAAGATTGTGCTCGAAACTTGAATGTAATTGACTTTGAACAGACGAAGGAACTTACGTTTCTGTCCGTGGTTGTCATTGGGGTCCAAGCCGTTGATAAACGAGATCCAGTAATCTTGTATGACGGTGCTTAGAGCAATTGCACGAGGAGTCTTGTTCATAAGCCTTCCAAAGACATAAGGCATTTCAGAAGTGTGGGATACTGCAAATCTCTTAAATTCTCTCCAGATGATAACAAGGATAATTGCACCGACCCCCCAAAGAATTCGGAGCTATTGACGGAGGGACGAATTCGGAGAAAGTAACGGCGTCGTTATCAGTGAAGTGGTATGCAAATACCGGAAGGCCAGCCTTTGAAATTCGCTGGGTGAACTCCCGTCGTCCGGACTGGAATAATAGGTCACCAACTTGAAAAAATGATGAGAAAGAAATATTTTACGTCCATTGAACAGTACTTACATATAGCCGCCATGCGCTTGTATTGGCTGCTCAGGCCAAATGTGTCATTGCCTGTTCCAAATGGCGATCCAAGTGCCGGGACGTCGGGGTAAAGAGCCAACGCACTGGCAATGACCTCATCGGATTTTTGAGAGCTCACAATCAAGGGGGTAGCCAAAGCCAATATTGCTCCTGTAATTTCAGCCTCTGAGTTGATAGTCTGCGGAATTATGAGCGTGCCCTCGTCCAAATTTGACCCAAGTAACGTTGGTAGAAAACCTTTAGCAGAAATTTGCGATGGGCGATCGACCAGGAGACCGTTTGGACCGTCTATGACCGGCTGGAAGGATATATTGGCAAACCCTACTTGAGTAGTAATCAAGGCTCGTTCAAGAGGCGCAGAATCTGGCAAGCTGCGTAAACATTCGAGGGTATTATTGGTCCCAGCGAGGAGAGAGCATGCAGGTATCGCTGCCACATATTCTTGCCAATCAGCCTCATGTTTTTCTGGATTATATATTGGGACATAAGGAAGCGACTCCATAATCTGAAAGGTGCGATATTATTAGGCTTTAAGGCGAATGGATTATCTTGACTTTGGGTTAGCACGCACCACAGCACGCGCGAGTGTTTTGATTCTTGCTTGCAACAAGTGGATTGTGATACAGGTTGCACCAGCACTTTCTCCGCCAACTGTCACCTATTATAAACGGTGTACAATATTCTGAAATAATATTTTAGTATTTCCCTACCTTCGTTTGGTCGCCCCCGAAGTTATGGATGTTTTCCTGGATCCACTCAAGTGCCGTAAGTTGATCATGAAGGCCGAGATTCAAAACATCATTTTGAGCTGCTTCCATTCCTTGAGGAAATCCAAGAGGTCCAAGACGATAGTTAAGACTGACGAAGATAATTGGAGTGCCCTGTCAATATGTCGGTCAGACAATCGTAGATTGATCCTGGTATATCCTACCCTGTTGATGCTACTCATGACCAGCTCAGTCCCATTGTAAAAAGAAGAGGCCCCAACTGAGATTATAAATAAATGCATTATTTAACACATTCAGGAAGAAACAATACCGTTAAACGCTCCTTTATTCGACCAAGATGTTATTGAAGTGGCTGGTTATTGAAAAGAAGTTGACTGACCTCCATATATCCAAGCAAACACAGGAATCATCGAGTAATTTGTAAGGCCAGAGGGCCGATAGACGTTCAGCGTCAAGCAATCTTCTGATACTCCACTTGGCGGAGAGGGCTATCAAAAGTGTCTGTAAGCATACCATCCACCGGGTCCAGACATGATCATTTGAACAGGTAGCTTACCGACAATGTCTGCAGGCATCCGGGACCAAAATTCTGAGCGTCGAAAATTTTGACATTTAAAGTTTGCGTAAGCACAGGCTGACTGAAGCGTAAAGGGCCGAGAGGTGGCTTCGCGAAAGGAATTCCTTCGGGAGAGGGCGGTGACGTTCAGAAATGAAAATATGTTTATGACTATTACAATGAACCCTACCTCCAAAGAAATCAAGACTAATAGGGGATGCACCTATGCTTCTTCCGATAATATTCGTACCTGCGACGTTAACGATAGGATTTGCAAAAGAGCAGACGATAGCGCCCAATAAATTCAGAGCGAATAATAGCAACATAGCGCAGTGCATATACATCAGAAGAGAGATGAATGCGGGCTGTGCGTATTTCAATCCATCTAGCAGTCCTGTGAAAAGGTGAATGCAATGACAGAACCTAGTCACTTTCTAGTGGGCATAGGCTGAGTCTCACCAGTCTTCATCTAACGCCACAATGATAGAGCCAACTGCTGACTAGGCTCCACGAATTCTCCGACCAATCTCGACGCTATAAATTACGGTATACGCTTATCTGGTTGACATGAGAAGGGATTGCGGACCTGGTTCCATGCTGTCGTGCAAGCATTTGCGGGGTAGTTTAGTGGAAGGGTTCTATATATAGAACCTGTATGTAAGTCCGTCGATTCTATTTTCAGAATGGACTGCCCATACCAAGCACAACAGTCAACCGCGCACCGTCTCCGGGACATCATGTAGCACATGACGAAGTAAAGTGCGACGGGATTGGATGGTTTCAATGGAGAAGCCCACTATTTGGAAAGCGCGCCGCACGACGGTCCGGATCCGCAGCAAAAAAAATGTTACTATAGAATGCCAAGGCGGCAGAGACACAGATATAGGACGGGGAGACTTCGCACAAACTGCCTATTTTTTTCCTTCCGCAGCATACATGACTTCGTGTGAAGGCAAAATATTATCGATGAAGAAATTCAGCATTTTCCTGCCAAAACGCGATCTGCACAGAGCGGAAATTGTCTTCTTCGATAGAGGTATGCTTTCCATTGAGCTCTAGCAAGACCTAGGAGCGGAAATTGAGAATCTAAAGGCAATACTTTATGAGGTCAAATTCCTCACCTGATTCTTGGATGTATACTGTTCCCAGTGGGGCCCTACTGCAATTAAAAACCAACTCAGCAAGGTAACATGAGTAACGGCACGACCTACGTGTTTGTCCATGACTATCGTTGGGGTCCAAGTTATTCACGAATGAGATCCAGTAGTCCTGCATGATAACGCTCAGAGCTGCCGCACTTGGAGTCTTGTTGATAAGGCTTCCAAATACATAAGGCAGCTCAGATGTATGGGGAACTAAAGAGGCTCTTGAGTGGTTTCCAGTGCAAGAGTATATCGCACTTACTTCCCAGAGAGCCTGCAGCAGCTGATGCAGGGACAAACTCTGCCACTGCAGCAGCGTCAGGATCACTGAAGTGGTAGACAAATGCAGGAATTCCCGCTTTAGCCAACTGCTGGACCAGTGTGCGCCTCGATGATTGGAACATAGCGTCACCGGCTTGGTGTGATAAGCTGTCATGCTATCGTTATCCATAATCAGGTAAAATGTGCTCACTAATGGCAGCGTATCGCTTGTACTGGCTGCTTAGCCCGAACGTGTCATTTCCTGTTCCAAAGGGTGACCCAAGTTCCGGTATGTCGGGATAGAGCGTCAACGCGGTCGCAAGGGTAGCCGCCAATTTCTCTGGGCTGACAACCGATGGCGTGATCATCGCCGTAAACACATCTTCTATCTGGGCGGCCGAATCAATAGTCTGAGGGGTGAAAAGCGGGCCCTCGTCCATGTTAGAGCCAATTAGAGTAGGCAGGTTACCCTTCGAAACGACCTGAGAAGGGCGGTCAACAACAAGCCCACCTGGGCCGTCGATGTTCGGCCGGTATGAAGTATTCCCGAATGTGAGGCCAGTATCGACAAGGGCTTGAACAAGCGATGTGGCGCGTGCACTTCGTATGCAGTCAAAGGTGGTATTGGTCCCCACGGCAGTGGCGCATGCGGGTATTGCTGCGACATATTCCTGCCAACTGGCCTCGTTTCTGTCGGCGGTAAATGCGGTACCGGATCCCGCCGACTCCAAAATCTGGATACACAAGGTATGGGTAACTATCCAGGAAGAAAAAAAATGTTGACTGACTGCCGCACGAGCAAGACTTTTTATCCTGGATTCTAGGAAATGAAAGACGATGGAACCTGCACCTGCACTTTCTCCTGCAATGGTGACCTGATGAGGCCATTTGAGCTTCCAAAGTGCTGAGAGGTAATGATACCCTTCTTGCCTTGGATTTGTCACCACCAAAGTTGCCAATATTTTCCTGGACCCACTCAAGCCCAGTCAGTTGATCGTGAAGGCCGAGGTTAGTTATATTACGTTGAACAGCTTCGATGCCTTGAGGAAACCCAAGAGGACCAACGCGATAGTTGATACTGACGAAGATAATTGGAGTGCCCTACCGAACACAGTTGGCTTCAGAGGTCAATCAAAAATTTCTTGCAATCTCACTCTTTCGGCACTACGTGCTACCAGATCAGTTGCATTGTAGAACGAGGACGAGCCGACTGAAACATCCGTCAATTCAAATCATAAATAGAGAAGGTGAAAAAAGCTAACCAACATAACCGCCTTTGACGGTCTGTAATTAAGACTTGTATGAGAGTATGTGTTGGAAAAACTACTCGCCTCCGTATATCCAAACCAGCACAGGAAATTTGGATGTAGGTGGAAGTCCAGAGGGCCGGAAGACGTTCAAAGTCAAACAATCGTCGGATACTCCGGGGCCAGGTGGCGGTGGCTAATGAGCAATTATATGTAAGCACAGAATAGAAGGACCTTCGACAAAAACAGCGTACAGTCTGCAAGCAACCAGGACCGAAGTCCCTTGCGTCAAAATTGCGCGATTCGAATGTGGTGAGGAGCACAGGTAAAGTTAGTCGCAATTCGCCCACAGGTGGACGGGCAAAAGGAATTCCTGTCGTACTCAATGTCAGACCTTTTCTCATTCAAATCTCAGCACAAGGACACACCGCCAAAGAATTCCACCTCGCTGGACGTTCCGAAACTTGTTCCGGTAATTTTTGTATTACCTACGTGAACGATGGGGTCCGAATAAACGCAGACTAACGAGCTGAAGGCTAATATGAAGAGTATTAACATGGCGCTCGTACCCCAACAGAATGAAGATGTGAAGTCCGGGAGTGCTTACAGGTCAAGGGAGAACTGACTATTTATTCAGAAGTAAGAGAAGTTCAATAAAAGAATCATTAGTCAGTCCCATCCTTCCATTGAGCCTTGAATATGTCGTTCCTCACATAGAAGGAATAAAAATCACAGGATGTCAAAATAATAACAAGTAAACCAATAGCAAGCAGTAAGCCACTGTTATTTGGTGAAAAATATAACCACATATGATGTGCTTCGCAAGGCATTCGTCCGGAGCCTTTGGAGAATATGCGCCTGACACGGATATAGAACGCCCGTCATGCTCGCGCGAGGATGCAAAAGTGGGTGATCAGAGCATTTCCATATCTTCGCGGTGACAGTTTTTTCGTGGACATGGAATGACGGCAGCTAAAGAGTGTAAGAAGCTGTACTTTCTAAATGAGGGGCTTCTCATAGCCTCCCATACGTATTTTTAATGTGGGGAAGAGCAATTTTCAATGGTCATGAGTGCTGCGGATAGGTGGTGTTGCATGGTAGACGTCATAGGAGGATTGGGCTTCTAGCAATGCTCGCCTGTGGCATGCGGTTCATCGAGAACTGGACGGCCCGACATGAGTACCTGTGCAAGGTGCTACAGTCCCGAAAGAAGGGTTGACAAATTACTTGGGTTCAGAAGATTGTGGGAGAGGTAAAGAGAGACGCAACCCTAACCTCGGATAAGGCTCGTGGAGAGTCGGATTGAAATTCCCACGCGTATTTCTTCTCAACCAGCTGGCTGTCCTCCTCCCGACTCCGTAAAACTCCACATACGATGGCCGCCTCCAGAATCGCTATCGGCTCGCTGCGAGCAGCTGGTAATCACTCATAGCCAATTCCGCCAAATTACAGTGCTAATTAGTCTCTAGTTCGCCCCCGAGCATTCGCTGCTCTCCCCCAGAGCTTTAACGCGTAAGACCCAATTCGTGTCCGGCCATTGACCGTCGACTGATTAGTGCCTACGTTCTGCGTGATTCAAGCCGGTCGATGGCCACGACCCCCACTCCCCCTTCCGAACGCGCTTCTGAGCTCATTGAGAAGCTGCCTTCGTCCCCCAGCCTCATCACCAAGACCGGAACTGCTCTGCTCGGCGTTGGTGCCGCTGCGGCTGCCATCTCGCAGGAGCTCTATGTCGTCAACGAGGAGACCATTGTCTTGGTGGCATCGATTATGTTCTTCACCTATCTTGGCAAGGTGTGTTTCACGGCGTCATCGCCAACGCGGCGGCTTCAATGATGAATCTAGGTCATACGCGAACCTTACTCGCAATGGGCGGAGGGCCACATTGCGCGCATCAAGAAGGTCTTGAACGATGCCCGCGCTGAGCACACCGGTGCTGTTCAGGAGCGCATTGATTCCGTCGGACAAATGAAGGACGTTGTTTCCATCACCAAGGGCCTCTTCGCGCTCTCAAAGGTACGCATCTAACAGTATGCTATGTATACCCTCTGTTCATGCGTATATAATTAGGAAACCGCTGTTCTCGAGTCTGAGAACTTCGTACAGCTCCAGAAGATCCAGCTCAGCGCCGAGCTCAAAGTCGTGCTTGACAGCTGGGTACGCTACGAGCAACAGGTGAAAGACGCTGAACAGGCCGACCTCACGAAGACCGTCATCGAAAAGGTCGTTGCCAGCCTTAAGGAGGAGAAGACTCAAAAGGAGATCCTGGCCAGTGCTGTTGCTGAGATTGAGCGTGCGTGTTGAATATCAGTATATGCCTTTCCAAGTTCATCTGACTTACACATTACGCAGAACTTGTCAAGAGCAAGGCTATCTAAATTACTTGTCTGTCGTTAACTATCAATAGACTTATCCGGCCGCATTTAGATGCGCAGATATCATTGCTCGATAGTTCTTTAACACCGGTCTCTTCCCCGACCGAATTATTGAAATCTGGCTTCGGCACAATCTTTGTGGGCAGGCCTTGTGGATGCGGTTCATACCTTTCTCTGTGACTTCTGTGGACATTTGCTATAATAACTTACAGTGAAACTACCAGCGTCAATTGGCAGCTCAAATTTCAAGACATCCTTCATGCATTCGTTGGCGACATATCAAATGGCCGAGCTTCATATAGCAAGTAACAGCACATCAAATAAACTTGTGTTCTTAATTGACATAAATGTCTTAAACAGCGCTATCTTCCCTCGTAACAGTGAATCTGTTGTCATTATTTAGGCCTCTGAAGATGTTACCAGTGAACCTTGCCGACTTCCCACCTGTTCGATGTTGAATTCGGCCCCGTGGCCTCGTTGATATGGAAATCTTGTAAGTGGCGAAGGCCTCCAAAGGCTTCGAGTTTCCATGTACACGCTGTACAAACAATTGAAGGTAACAAGGCTACTTGCCACTCACAACTGGGACGACAGGCTGCCGACTATAAGCTTATCCATGTTTCCAATGCTTTGATCCTGTCAATGTTCGAGTTGCATGGTCCCGAAGTATTGTGTGAGAATGGACACGGAACGGCGGAAGAGCGGATTGGCATGCATTCTCTATGTTCAGTACAAAATCATGGGCTCAAGAATCAAGTTCAAAATTTGACCGTTGCGATGCGTCATTTGTTCGGGGGTCAGCTATGGGAATCACGGTGTGTTTTCTCCCTTACGGTGTCGATCTCTTGCGTGAGTTAATTATACGGCAAGTGATGTTGATGTGTTCACGGCCATATCACTGAAGATAAAACAGCGGTTCGACGCTGCAGCATTCGACCGAAAATTCAAGAATGCATCTAGATTCACAGAGACTTTCTGGGAACGAGCGGATGGAAACAAGATGAACTTCTAGTATCTGTTCACAGAGATACAACATCTTCATGGTGGGTGGAAATAGCACAAACGCATTCTGGGGAACCAACGGCTTCCTGGAGCACACCCGTGTCGTATTTATATCCTGATTCCCTGTCAGTTGCGCTATTTCTGGGCTCAAGTTGTCTTCACTTGGTATTTCTTTCGTGGCTAAATTTCATTGAACTTCTGGGTCGCAATGATTGCGCATAGATCACATTTTTTCATCAGTTCATGTAGCTAATCTGGGGGTGATTTCTGATGACTTGTTCAGTGTTCACTACTCCCGTAACCCCGGATTTGCTTATCTTCTAAAAAGCATCTCGCGATGAGTGCGGCTACAAAAATACTGTATTTGGAACGATCTCCTGCCACCCTTCAGTCGGCTTGAGCCACAGAAGCGTGAGTGAGTACTTGCTGTCGCGCTTCCGTAAAAATATCAGCTTAGCGTTGATGAGATCTTTTAATGAATGTGGAGGCCGACCTCGCAGGGCAATCATGTGCCAGTAGCGGCTAGATATAAAGCAAGGGACCCTCGGCTAGAGTACGATGCTCTACGATCTTCGCATGTGTCGTCAGGACGGGAATTTATCCTGTTGGCGTGTCTGGTTACGACCGTCCTCTCTTCCCTTCCCCCACCCTTCAACGCCTTTACACAGCGGTTTAGGCAACCAAACCGGCTGTTGGACGGCGGCCTTGCACTAGCTCGGCCAAGCTGCCGTTATCACTCACCAATACGCGCTTCTTGGATGCGGGACAGTTGGCACTCGAGCAGGGCTCA
Organism: Hypholoma fasciculare; assembly: GCA_016801325.1. Lineage (NCBI taxonomy): Eukaryota > Fungi > Basidiomycota > Agaricomycetes > Agaricales > Strophariaceae > Hypholoma > Hypholoma fasciculare. The sequence goes on along the minus strand of JAEKIV010000080.1, from coordinate 36,191 downwards.
TTCTCTTCTTGTGCACTGGCTGCCGCTGCGAATATTCTCACTATTCCTTCTCTTGCTATGTCTACCATCTGGTGCTAACAGCCAGTTTCTAAACCTGTCGATTCCCCTTAATTCGACGCAGCTCATTTACACTCCCTTCACCTGCAATTCTACTGTCGCTCAGGCGAATCCACAATCGTGCTCGGGTGCTTGGTGAGTGGTTCGTTCAATGCTATTCTTATGCGCAGGCTCATACTGGGTAGGCGTCTGTCTGCAGATGGGGCATCTATAACAACCTCAGGGTCGTCCCCGAATTCAAGCAATATTGTGCCGCAACTATTCTTTCAGTTCCAGGGTAGGTATTATGCACCGGCTTACGAGTTTCGTATTTTGACATCCTTACCAGCCACCGACCTCTTCCTTACCACGCTGCCATCGTCCAATGCCACGGTCAATCTCACTGTATCGTCGAATGGAACGTCTGTGTCCAGATTATTCAATTCCACCCTTGGCATGGCCTCAATTATACAACTACCTGAGAACGCAGTCTCTCAGTTGGCGATAACGTTCGTTCCTTCGAACGTTTCAACGCAATTTATTCTCCAGGAAATCGCCATAACTGCCCCGCAAAACGGGTATGCTGCTTGATTTGTTCGTGTTCCTTGGCTGTACTTACTATTGACCGTCAGAACAATCACGTCTATCTTTCCCACCCAAACGCTGCCCCCTTCAATATCTCTCCCTTCATTCATCACGCCAACAAGCACCTCCAGTACCTCCAGCAGTACTACGCCAACCCCGACGGCACTTTCCACAGGCTCAGCCAAACGCAAAAGGATCGCCGAAGCAGTCGGTATAACCGTAGGACTCGGTTTAGGACTAACGTTCCTGTTATCCGGCGCGTTCTATTACTGGAAACGCCAGCGACGGCACCCGGACAATGATACACTGCGGAACCCCCACGCGGAATGGACGCGTACGGGCGTTTGATTATCACAGGAATTCGTCAGCGGAATATACGAAAATATACCACCATCTAGGATACAACATGCATAACCACCACATTAATTATGGGCCTGTACTTCTAATACCAATATCGTTGATGAGTTTAGTCTTTGATTGCCTAAAACTCCGAATGATTGGCAGCAGGATGGAATCGTTATAAAAGCATACATATTGAACGGCAGATTATTATCGCGTCAATGTAAACTGATACACCTGTCATAATGCGCGTTTCAGGGGGCAACTTCGAACTTGGGGCAAGTACATGGAGATGATAAACGTTTAAATAGGATTCGGTGTCTTGCGACTGGTCAGATGCCTTTGAGGGAGCCGTGAAATAGCATAGCACCGAAGCCGGCAAAATACAGCAACCATCCAAGAAATGTCCACCAAGGGCTTGGGTGCGGTGCTTCGTCATCCCGCGTGGCATCCTGCGGGAAATCGCCCAGCGCACCGTAGGACTGATATCGAGCGAAGAGGCTGTCTTCAGGAATATAACCTTCGTAGTGTCGGGCTTGGTACCTCGATGCATAACTCTCTGAATTTTGGTAATAAAAGTTGTAAGCCGAGTACTGGAGCATGGACTTTGGGAGAGAGTATTACCTGGCTGCACTCCTTCTTCTCCAAAGCCGACACATCTGAGCAGCCCAATGAACATTTTCTTCGGGAGCGTCCAAATTATAAATGTTATAGCCTGGAACGGGGCCTTGGGATAGTAAGACCACATGATGAGGATAAACCCGACTATGTACGGGTGGGCGACAACTGGAAACTTGATTAGGGCTCCGTGAACCAGATGGAATTGCATAGAATACATACCTATCTTTTGGTATGCCATGGATACGAATTGCACAAACTGGTTAAATATTTCTGGGATGTTTACATCGGTGTCGTCGGGTGTAGCAGTCGGTGTAAGTTTTGGGATCAGTGGCATCGTTGGAGGGCGCTTGGGTATAAGGAATAAGGAGGGCTGCGCGAATAAATCTCTGAACAACGAAGTGAAGCAGGGACGAAGGGTCTAAATACTCGGGGGGTGCTAAAGAACGCCCACGCCGTATCTGCGCTACATACACGTGTTGTGCCTTCACTTTGGGCGATTAAATTTAATGGCACATACCTGATCGAGTCCAAGGACTAGGACTAGGACAGGAGCAGGATACGCGGTACCACGGAGAAGCAACAGTTCCAACGTGAAAAGTTGTATTTTTGCGATCTAAAAAGTTTTCGATACCGATCGGATACTTACAATTCAGGTTTCATATATACACGAGGCCAATCGCAGACAGCGGTTCTGTACGCTCCTCATCGAAAGCCGTAATTGCTTCATTCAGTTGATATATCAGTGATCCATTTGTCTAAATCGGCATTGAGCTCGTCTCTTGCGGGAGGCTTCAAGATAATCCAGTGGCCTGCATCATAGTTTTTGACAGTTGCTTTGGTGCAATACTTCTCCATGGTCGCCTTTCCAAAGGCAGGTATGGAGATGGCGTCATTGCTGGCTCCGGCATAGAAGAACGGTTTATGGATCTTGTACTTGTCTTCGGGGATCGCTGAAATACAAAGATTCTAAAGGTGAGAAGTAGATTTAACATTGTATTAGATATACTGACTTTGACAGTCTTCCATATCAATGGAAGATACTGCTGCTTTATACCAACAAAGGGGGCCGATCATACCCGTCGCGCGAATTATTTCTTTCTGAGTGTCAAATTCCTAGAGGTGAAGCGTAAAAAGACCAGTAAAAACACGAGTGCAAAGAAAACAAACCTCTTGTGTAATATAAGATGGAAGTGGGGGTGGAGGGTTGCCGGCCAAAAGCCAAGACTTGAAAGCACCGGTTTTGGCAAAATGAGTCTTAGTATCCTCTACGCTGAATCCAACAACGGCTGCCATGAATGAGTCAAACTTGACAGTAACAAATGAGTTCTATGGACGATCGAGGAGAGGAATATACAGACATTATCCATGATGATTTTGTCCGCTCCGTCCTCAGCAAAGAAGGCCCAGTAGCCAAATAGCTCGCGGCCTGCAAGTTTCGTCGTCTATTGCGTATAAAGTGAGTCGAGAGCGTATAATTTCAGTTCATGAGAAACGCATGATTTACATAGGCCATAAATTGTGGGTATGACGTTGTTGGATTCGGTGGCAGGTAGGTCACAGACATGCAAGCGAATCCCACAATGCGATCCGAGTCGATGTTTGCAATACGGCTGACTATTTTTGAGCCCCTAAAAATAATCAGTGGTGTTGCTTGAATTAGCGATGCGCCGAGCTCACCAGTCATGACCCAGTACAACAACGCGGGTCCCCGACTCGATCTCGAGGATGTCAAGTATGTCCTTGGCGATGAGGGTTCCGGCGTATAGCTCAGGGTTAATAGGTTTGTCCGTGCCCCCATAACCTAGCATATCAGGAACGATAATCCCGTATCCCAGAGGCTGAAAAAAGGCAACCTGGTGGCGCCACCCATAGGAAGAGTAAGGGTAGCCATGAAGAAAGAGGAGTGTTGGCTTGGTTGGATCGGTTCCCTTTGCGTAGTAGACGGAGTACTTGATCCCCCTGCCAGTGGTGACATCGCGATAATAGGTAGAATCCATTAGATGAAAGGTGCTGGCCAAGGTGGGATACTCAGATTAGAAGTCACATATATAGGCAATCGCATCTCCGAATGAACCACGCGGGATGCTAATAGTTGCATAATCGAGGTTATGCATGACTACGGTTAGAGTTGAGCTGAGTTGAGACAGCCTTTGCTGACTGTCGCTTCGAAAGATGACAGATGGATTTGAGGTAAACCGACAGTCTTCAGTTGCTTTAGCTCGCTTTTTCTGGAAGCTAGGCTTTTATCGTGGAGATACGCATAGTTGGGACTTAGTAGTCTGAGTTGATGTTGGAGGCAAGTGAGCGGGGTACAGTAGCCGGTGCTACCGGGTCGAGCGCGTGGGAATTTTGGGTGGAATGCCACCGTTTTGGCCTTGGCGTGTTTCCACACCGTCAGTGAACAGCTGTGAACAGCAATGATAAAGTCATTGACCGCCCAGTGATACTCACGGATACATTCTGGTCTATACATGGCTCGCCGTCGACATATCATTCGCATGTATCGACTGCGCTTTCCCCCTCTCTCTTCAGTCCATTGGCCGGCATGAAAATCGTCTGGGCACTTCTTATTTCTTCTGCTGGACTAGTTGTTGCTCGGACGCCGACAAAACGTTTCTATCACACGCATGCGTACTATGCAATCGAGTATACTCAAGACTCTGAAATATCTTTGGCACAAGTCGCCGATGCTTTAGGTGTCGAAGTGGTGGAGCAAGCAGGGGAACTTCGCGACGTATTCCTTGTGCGCGTGCCGCATGCAGAACTCGAAGCTCGGAATCTCGCTATCGGTCTGGATACCGATCCCGTTATACAGGCCTTCGATGTGCTAGTTCTCAAAGCCAGCTCTTTCATGAGCGCTCGCTCGGATGAAGAGATCTTTGCGACGAGGTTGGTATCTTCTGTGAAATTCCTTGAACGACAAACTCCTCGTAGTCTTGCGAAGCGTGCACCTCCACCAATTGGCGACCTACCATATAACTCTGCTCTAGGAGTTGCCAGACGTCTAGGCATAAAAGATCCATTATTCACAGATCAGTGGCATCTCGTCAACGACGATTACCCAGAACATATGATGAACACCACCCCGGTATGGGACATGGGAATCACAGGAAAAGGCGTCCACACCTCCTTCCTCGACGACGGTCTCGACTTTGAACACGACGATCTCAAGGACGCGTTCGTCAGTCAAAACAATTTCTCACTGCGCAACGCTACCTAACCTATTTTTAGGACGCCGAGAACTCTTACGATTTTAATGAACATCATGCTCTCCCCCGGCCCGTAGCCAATGATGACGATCATGGGACTCGATGTGCAGGCCAGGTCGTTGCACAGAGGAACGATGTTTGCGGTGTAGGAATTGCGTACGATGCCAAAGCTGCAGGAATTCGGATGCTCGGTGGCAAAATCACTTATGCAGACGAAGCATCTGCCCTCAACTACGGTTTCCAACAGGTTTCTCTGTACAGCTGTAGCTGGGGGCCTCGGGATGACGGTCGACGGATGCAGGGACCAGGCTATCTTGTTAGAAAGGCTGTGGTCAATGGCATCAATGAAGGACGCGACGGAAAAGGATCTATATTTGTATTCGCAAGTGGCAACGGCGGGGACTTCCAAGATCAATGCAACTTTGACGGGTACACTAATAGCATTTACTCGGTCACTGTCTCTGCAGTTGACTACAAAGGACTGCACCCCTCTTATTCCGAAGAATGCACTGCAAATATGATTGTCGCATACACTTCAGGTAGTGGGAAGCATATAGTGAGTCCTTTATCATGTTTTGGTACATATGGTTGATCGGCGATAAAGACTACGACAGACCGAGGAATTAGGCATAATAATAAGTGTACGCATGGACACAGTGGAACATCGGCCGCTGCTCCAAACGCCGTCGGCGTCTTTGCTTTGGCTTTACAAGCGCGGTAAGAGCCGCTGTTTGAATATCACTAAGTCTGTCTAATACGATAACTGTTGCTGCTCGCAGACCCGAACTCACGTGGCGAGATATCCAACATCTATGCGTAGAAACGGCGCGCATAGTAAGCCCAGAAGATAATAGTTGGGAAAGAACGGCAACAGGACGGTTCTACAGCAATAAATTCGGCTATGGTGCATTAGATGCCTATGCGTATGTGAAAGCAGCGCAAACTTGGGACTTGGTCAAGCCTCAGGCGTGGTTGCACACTGAAACGGTTCAAATCCGAGGCGGAAAGACGCACAGCGGTCGTGACGATGATTATATTTATGAAGGTGGGGATAGGATTGCGTCGCATGGCTTCGAGAGCGTCATGACCATTACGAAGGAGATGTTGGACTCGAATAACCTGGAGAGCCTAGAGCATATCGACATCCGGGTGTGGATTTCCCATTCAAGGCGTGGAGACGTAGAAGTTGAGCTCGTCAGCCCTAACGAAATCACAAGCGTGCTAGCTCGTAAGCGGCGACTCGACGATGCGCAGACAGGATTTCCTGGATGGAGGTTTATGACTGTCAAGCACTGGTGCGCTTATATTCGGCAATGTAAGAGGAAAATTATTCTGATTCATAAGGTAATTCAGGGGCGAGAATCCTGTGGGCGATTGGGCACTGAGAGTCTTCGACCAGAATGACGACCGTGAAAGTGGAAAGGTCTTAGGATGGAATATGGTGTTATGGGGCAGCAGCATAGACCCCTTGAAGGCGACCAAGTATGTGGAACCTGTCGTGACCGACATCCTTCCTCCACCACCGGCGCCTCATCGCCCTATCGTCGATGACCCCGCGTCAACATCGAGCACACAGTACGCTAAGCCGACAGACCATCTCCCGCCGAGCCATTTACCACCAACACAAGGAGAGGCACCTGATTCTGGGGGCGATAAACAGCCACCGCCTCCCAGTATAGAAGATGGTGACCCCTCGATGATGAAGTCGTCCCAGAAATGGATTTTCATGTCAATCGGCGCTTTCCTGGGCCTAATGGCCGCCTTGGGACTATACCTGTGGAGGCGGCGTGTGGCGCGTACCAGGCTCAACGAGTATACCTCCCTGGCCACAGCTGACGATATCAGGATGGACACTGTGGTGGATAGTCCTGCTCAGAACGGTCTTCGGAGCGGAAGGAACCTACCTGAGCCACACCGCTTGTCGTTGGACAGCCTGGGTGAACACCCTCTCATTGAATCTTCTGGAGCGCGCAAGGAACGGATCCATACTCCATTCCTTGATGACGATGAGATGTCGCCACTAACATTCCGGCCGGGGCCTGGGGAGCGTCCATCGCATCCTCTGAGTCTGGCTGAAGTTTCGCATAGTGTGAATCGCAGCGTGGAACAGGTCGATGAAAACTCTCCGTGGTTTGTGGTCAAATAGATAGTCAGAGATCTTTCATTACCTTTCCACGATGCTTTAAATAAATGGGTGTATATAGGGACGAACATCTTTTTGAGTTCAAACGTTAATGTTCAAAGTTCAAGCTCATGGCATCCGGAATAATTTGCTGTCTTTTATTCGCCAAATTTGTGGCCATAATAATAATGTCGTGTACCATCGCTGTGACAGAAAGAGTGTTATTCCCAAGCAGTAACTGAACGACTTGCGGTGCTCAATGTCCTGAGAGTTGGAATAATTATGTACGATCGATGAGGCTGGCGACACTGAGTGCTTAGCCGAGAGTGCCGCTGTGATGCATCCATCTTTGATTTTCTGTTTCATGCTCTTGTTGCGGATTCTATAATGCGAGTGGCTATGCTACCAATGAATATCGCGTAATGACCACGGAGTCCTCTGTCCTTTTTCCACTACCATCTGCAGGTTAAGATGAAGCTCCCCTGGACCCTTTTGGCTTCAATAGCCGTCTCCACGACTCATGTCACGTCCACGCCTGCAAAACGATACTACTCTACTCATAATTACTACGTGCTAGAACACGCCGGCGAGAACGGGACGCCGCTGGAAGATGTTGCAAGCAGTCTCGGCGCGGAAGTCGTCGAGCAGGCGGGCGAGCTGTGGGATACTTGGCTTCTGCGGACGCCAAAGCCACTGCTCGAGCCTCGCGACGGGGAATCCGATCCTGTTATTGCCGCCTTCCAGGATCTACAGGCCCGGGCCAGCCCACATTTGTCATCGCGGTCAGAGGATGTCCTTTCTGCCAGGCAAATTGTGTCGTCTGTTGTATTTCTGGAGCGCCAAATACCTCGAGAACTCGTTAAGCGCGCGCCACCATCAGTGCGGCCGCCTGCTACGCCCTCTGCAGTTGCACAGCGCTTAGGCCTAAAGGATCCTCTGTTCACTGAGCAGTGGCATCTCGTTAACGAGGAATTTCCGGAGCACATGATGAACGCTACGCCTGTATGGGATATGGGCCTTACGGGAAAGGGTGTCCTGACCTCCTTCCTAGACGACGGTCTTGATTTTGAGAGTGACGATCTCAAAGATGCATTTGTTCGTGATTTGTCGCTCAATCTTCATGCAGGGAGCTAACGGAATGAATACACAGGATGCCAAGAATTCATATGACTTTAACGCCCATGTAGCATTGCCTCGCCCCACGGGCATCCGCGATCACCATGGAACGCGCTGTGCGGGACAAGTCGCTGCCAGAAAAAATGAAGCATGCGGCGTTGGGATTGCTTTTGACGCCATGGCTGCCGGAGTCCGCATACTTGGAGGCCCAATCTCTACTGTCGACGAAGCTCACGCGCTAAACTACGGCTTCAAAGAAGTTGGAATTTACAGCTGCAGCTGGGGACCGCGCGATAATGGCCAGACAATGGAGGGGCCGAGCTATCTCATCAGGAAGGCAGTGGTTAATGGTATTAATGAAGGCCGGGACGGAAAGGGTTCAATATTTGTATTTGCCAGTGGCAATGGCGGCAGGCAAGATGACCAATGCAATTTCGATGGCTACACCAACAGCATTTACTCGGTCACGGTATCGTCTGTCGATTATAAAGGGCTTCATCCAAGCTATTCAGAAGCGTGTGCGGCGAATATGATCTCAGCATACAGCTCAGGTAGCGGGAATCATATCGTGCGTTTGAAATTTCAACTTCTTTTCGCTTGTACTCACACTTCTCTAGGTCACTACTGACAGAGGCAAGAGCGAGTGTTCCAAAACTCACGGTGGAACTTCGGCGGCTGCCCCGAACGCTGTCGGTGTTTTTGCACTCGCCCTGGAAGCTCGGTGCGCACCAACAATTACTTTGTGTATTCCGTTTGGAACTCACCACGGATTTTTGTAGTCCTGACCTAACCTGGCGTGATATCCAACACCTCTGTATCAAAACCGCACGCATTGTCAATCCATCTGACCCTGATTGGGAAAAAATGGCCAGTGGTCAACTGTATAGCTATAAATACGGGTTTGGCGCTCTTGATGCATGGGCATACGTCAAAGCGGCACAAGACTGGGCGCTCGTCAAGCCCCAAGCATGGATACACACAAAAACGGTTCAATTCAACAACGGTAAAATGTTTGATTTGGGGCACAAAAAATACAAATATGAGGGCGGCGAGACCATTGTGCCAGGTGGTAACAAAGCCAAGATGACGATTACGAAGGAGATGCTGGCCGAGAACAATTTGGAGGCGCTGGAACATGTCGAAGTCCGAGTCTGGATTAGCCACACTAAGCGCGGGGACGTTCAAGTTGAACTTGTCAGTCCAAACGGCATCAGGAGTGTGCTAGCTGGTACACGTGAATTCGATGAGGCTGATACCGGTTTCCCTGGCTGGAGATTTATGACTTTAAAGCATTGGTACGTTGTTCTCCTTTCGCTTGTAGTTGCTGTATCTGACCTTGCTGAAGGGGTGAGAATCCTATCGGTGACTGGACTATTAAAGTAAATGATCAAAACAACGACGAACACAACGGTACATTCTTAGGGTGGAATATGGCTTTCTGGGGCAGCGCTATTGACCCACAGAAAGCTACGAAATTTGTCGAACCTGTCATAGACAATGCTCTCCCGCCGAGCCAGAGTCCTCCGCGTCCTGTCATCAATGACCCCGACGCGCAGTCAACGACACAACACGCAAAGCCAACGGACAACCTTCCAGCTGATCATGGCCATGCCACGGGCGAAAATTCCAATCCCGCATTCCCTTCCGCTACAGGCAAACCTGGCTCCCAAGAGGACGACGTGGACAACAGCAGCGGTTGGCTTGACCACATGACAAGTCTCGTCACGGGCCAGAAGCTCCTGTTTGCTGGTATCGGCGCAGTCATTACAATGATAGTGGTGGGAGCCGTATTCGTTTGGAGGCGCCGCCAAGCGCGCCAGAAAATGGCAAACTACACGTCTCTTGCAGCTGATGACATCCATATGGACGCCATGGGACAAGAGCGCATCATTGCTGGAAGCGGTGGGCCTCGCACGACTAGGGCGCTATACGATTCCTTCGGCGAGCCCTCTACAGATGACCTGCCCGCGCAGCGCAGCGCCAACGTAAATCCACCTAGTGCACGGGGACTAGGATTCCATTCAAGCTTCTTAGACGATGACGAACCGTCTGCTGGACTGTCACCAAGTTACCGCGACGAACCTGCAGACCACGAACGCAGGTCGGTTGACTCTCCTGTTGTCATCGAGCGCGAAATTCCGCCTGAAAGGTCATAAAATGAAAACAACCTTTAGATATCCACCACATCCCCTCGCTATACCAAAACGGAGGATTGCATGTACATTCATATATATGTATCATGTCCGATGTATAATTTATTTACTGACTATATACAAGATTAATAGCATCCCTCGACGTTATGCCCGAGTTAACCATTGGCATCCTTGCTATATAAAAATCTATGCAGGGCGGAAGCTGACAGGATTCATAAGTTGACAACAGCAGCATATCCTTAGAGCTCTAAGGTCTCCTCCCCGCAAGCGTGGTGACGGCGTTCTTCATAAGATAACTTCGTTAATGCAAATTCCCTGACAGCAACGCGTGGCCCCCTCGGTATACCGACAAGAGACAACGCATAACTGGCGATGGTATGCGCGGCAGCTTTGGTGTTCCACACCCAATATGGAACATTGAGATTGCTGATACCGTCGCATGCCTTGTGATAGCAAGGGTCGAAAGCACGTCCTGCGACACCCCCGGACCACCTGTGGCATAGCTGCGATTAGGTAATGTACTAGAAGCAGCGTAGTCATTAGAAGTTACACACCACTTGGCTTGCTCTTCCGTCATAATCCCGTCGGACCCCGTGAAAAGCCCACCTGAAGGAATGCCAACGGTTAGGAAAGGACCGTAATCGCTGCGGCCCGTAAACGCTGAGGGAGCGCTGATGAGCTTGTGCTCAGAGAAGAATTTCTCGAACGTCCGCTCAATGTGATCGCTCCCAACCGGCCCACTGTTATTGAAGGCACTGCCGTCACCGTCAAGAATGAAGTATCCAGCGTTGGGCGGCGCGATCATGTCAAAGTTGAGGTATAGCGCAATGTCTTTCCGTTCCGCGTCTCCGAGCGAGGTGACGTAGTGTGTTGAACCGACCAGACCAAACTCCTCTGCGGTCCAGAAAGCAAAGCGGACGGCGTTGGTCACATTGTACTTGGCAAGGAGGAGGGCGACTTCGAGAAGTCCCATAGTCCCAGAGCCATCGTCGTTGATACCCTATACGCATTCGTATGAGTCTGTGTACACGATTTTGGAGACATGACTTACGGGTCCGGCTGCTACGGAATCGGTGTGTCCTCCTGCTACAACGAGGTTCGCTTTGTCGCCTGCTTTTGTCGTGGCAATGACGTTGCTTGAATATCGAGTCTCAGTTACTGCGTTGACATGCAAATTTCCAATGATTTGCACGCCAGACGCAAGGGCAGCGGCTAAAGAAGCTCCATCGGTGCCAGAGACGGAGCCGACAGGTACATATAGCCCTACTTCCGGGCGCGACACCTCACCGAGCGTCCCGCCACCAATAGAGCCTTCGGCGTTGTTATAAATAATTGCACCAGCAGCACCTGCCGCTCCGGCGAGCGCAGTCTTGATCCCGAATGCACACGTTCCGCGTAAAATCAGAGCAATTTTCCCGGATACCTCTGGTGGATAATCATCCTTCAGAATAGATGTCAATGTTCTCAGCAAATGGCCTGGCAATCACATAGAAATCGACATACCAGCTCGCAGCCAACACCAGCCACAAATTGCAGAGGAGCTGTCACATCTCCAGCAGGACCGTAGGTGAACCACGCGGTAGTATAGTCAGTACCGTTTGCTGAAAAGGCAGCATTGCCTTCGGAATAAAGGTACGGGAAGGTTTGATATTCGGTAGTGTATGCGTTCGTCCTGTCGAGTAGCCCTTTGATATATTGCACAGTGGCGTTGTGCCCTTTCGATCCAAAGGCACGCGTGCCATTGCTCAGCTTGGAGAACTCGACAAATTGGTTGGCGTGGTTGACAAGATTGCGAGCATCGACTTCACGGATAAGCGTTGAAGGAACAACGAATGGCTTCCTGTGAACGTGAGAGTCGATTCCGCCATCTTGACCTCGAATATCAAGTTGAACGAGGTCACTGTTTTGAGCAGTGGTTGCGCCCACCAAAGCGAGAACACATACAGCCGAAACCTTCATGGCCTCGGTAATACAGACCGGCAGTCCTTGAGCGATAGACAGAGGTCGAAAAGTAATGTTGCTCGCTTAAATTATTGCTCATGAATGAGTAAAATCTCTTCGAAATTGGCATCATATTGTGGAAAGTTACTTCAACTGAGGACATTGTTGTCATGAGGTCGGACAATGAACACATCGTGATGGAGAGATTGTGCTATTGCCCAGTACACGGAGCATGAGGTCGGCGTCGATATAGCGTATGTAGGGCGCGGCATGGCGAACGAATGCGCTTCCTGGCCGTAAACTATGGTAAACCAAGGCAAACCATCGGATCGCCGATCAAGGAAGTCGCGTGGCGGCGGGAGTGGCATGCCGAAGATAGAACGATGGATATTTCTTGAGCAAGTCTTGAATTATAGATAAGAAGCTGGAGCTCGGCGCGCCAAGGTCTGTAATACTTATGCGTTGCATAATCCATGGGGATTGATTGACAGAAAATTGCGTCCACGGTCCAAGAGAGTCCAAGCAATCGAATACAGAAGTTGCCAGAGCATTTGACAAGACATGTCCGATAAGACTATGGGCAGTTTTCTGGTACGTCGATGCAGAACACCCTTGATGATAAATTTGAAATTTAGAGGTGAGCCTTGCAAGACACAAAACTGTGGGCTCCGAGTCGTTGATTTAGTCAACGTTTCCTTGAATGAGGGCGAGGGCTTCATCGAGTTGTTCTAGCCAAGACGGTTGAAATGAATCACATTTATATGCGTTGAAGCGCTGTTACACCGCGTTCAGCTGAAAGATATCGATGTAGCCACTGGCATGGTAGGATTGTCAAGTAAGCCCAGCAAGTAAAATGCGCTGGACAGTTGTTGGCCGACATCGGCCGCGCGTTCATTTGGCGCAATACGAAGTCTATAAATAAACGGCTCGAATTTGAATACATTTGATAAAAAACAACACGACTGGCACCAAATGACTATAACGCAACCTACATCGTGCTTTGGAAAGACAATATTTAGTAGAGTGACATATAAGTAAACTATGAACATAAAACAGAACAAGTCCGATATTAGTGTACAGTATCAGTATCCGTGTGCCACTCTATTGAATATTGAATACTCCATTGAAGTATTGAGAGATGTCAGATGGCTCCCTCACGCGTGCCCCAATGACACCATCTGGGCGCACAACAACAATACAAGGATCCATCACCTTATATGTTGCATATGCATGCCCCGCATCGTCAGTGAGTACTTTGTCAAACTTGTCGTTATGGCCGACTCGTGGTGCCTGCAGGCTTTGAATAAGAATTCCGCAGACTGTATCCTTGGGTTGCTCTTTCAGGAGATGCGAGGTATCATCCAGGTCCTTGTCTGAGAAGTCATCTGAGAAGACAAGAACAGAGTGTCGGCGAGGAGAAAGAAGACTATAGACAGTGAGCGTTCGCGCATCAGCTATGTCGATTAAGCCGGGCGCTTCAGGTGCCCTATCCCCCGGGAGAGCAGCGTCAATGCTTTCCCTGTTATACCCTATGTTCTTTATCGATCCACTTGTCCCCTCCCGTAAAATGATAGAGCTTCCCCGGTAGTTGACGCCCAGCTGCGTCATGTCTGCTCTGATATTCTCCGTCCGTGAGGGTTGAGGAGCAGCTTGACCGAATCGGTCGGTCAACAGCTCCGTGGTTTTGTTCAACATCTCCGCGATGACAGGTAGGCGCTCCTCGGCGTATGTATCGAGTAAAGATTCTTTAGCATAGCCCTTTGCGACCAATGCCAATTTCCACGATAAATTGAACTGAAAAATCAATTAAAACATGCAGAAAATATTTCTTAGGCATAACTTACCGAGTCTTGAATGCTTGAGTTCAGACCCTATCAAATCATAAATTTTTGGTACATATAACACAAACATGAGGAAAACTGACCTGCCCCCCCATTGGGCTATGACAATGAGCTGCATCTGTAGGATGGGATGGAAAACCACACGCGAACTAGTGATTAGCGGCGACTAACCTCCAGCTATAAACACTCTGCCGGCTCTGAGTTGCTTGACCATACGGATGTTTGCCCTACGATATGCAAAGTCAAATTGGTGCTGGTTTGAAAAAAATTTAAACTTACCTATATCTTGAAGACCATATTACATCTTGTATCACAATATCACGCCTTCCAGATATTTCGTAAAATGCCTGAATAATTGATTGTGGGCTGGTTATTGTCTCTCGAATTATCTTTCCCGCTATCAAGAAGGTAGAAACGTCGGATTCTTGGGCTGACGGGCGGAGGTATGTGCTGTAGTAGGTTGTTAGATACATAAATATCGTAGAATATAAGAAAGGGGACGTACACGCTTGATTTCCTATCACCCCAATGTTCCCAGTACTGGAAGGAGAAAGATTAGTTCCCCATAAGAGATAGTGGTGAGGATTTATCACCTCTCGAGAACTACCACTAAGCCTGAAGTCGCCGATGACTGTTTCAATGTCTTCGAGCGTTTCACCCATGAAATCAAGTCCTAATGTTTTTCGGACAACGCTATGGGCTCCATCCGTACCGACCAGCCACGCCACCGCCGTGTGTTCGACTTCTTCTTTGCCATCTGCAGTGCGATGGACAATTTCGACATCGACTTGCCCTGACGACTGCGAAAAATTGCGGAGTTCCGTTCCAAACTCAACTGAGGTTCCAAGCTCCTCGAGGCGCGAACGAAGAATGCGTTCGTGGTGATTTTGTCCCAGAAGTACAAAATTAGGCTACATGATACGCTGTTAGCGATATTTCCCAGTAGTTAAATAAACAGACTGTACATGTGGTAATCCAGCTGAACTTTCTGAACCGGGCAACATAGGAAAGGTTTTCACGGGTTTATGTCCGTCAAGGGGGTCATATTCTCTCCTCAAAGGTATCGGCTTTCCGTCACCGAATACATCGGGAAAAGTCCCTAGTATTTTGTGAAGTTCAAGTGACCTTGGCTACAAACGGTGTAATTATATTAGTGAAATGTATTCTTTGCGCTTGTGCTGACAATCAGCAATAAACACGATCTTACAGATACGCCCGCTCCGCGCTCGCCGAGCCTTGGCCCAAATTCTTTGTCGATTATGCGCACAGGGATTCCGTTTTGCAGCAGCGATAATGCGAGAACGAGGCCAGATGGGCCCGCGCCACTCTACATACATTCAATAAATGGTATAGTCAGCGCTTTTCTGACCGCGAGGTGGACAAAGCGAAGCCCTGTACTCACAATCAAAACTTTGGTGGCTTCGGCCATGGTCATAGAGACTTCACTTGAGGTGCGTTTGATGTGGAGATAAAAGGTAAGGAGGAGTGTTGTAGTTCGTACAGAGATTCATCCGAGCTTCAATAAATAGGCGTGAAACCAGTGCAATGCTGATGTTTTCGCTTCCATGCTAGCCGATGTTGCCGAATGAACGTCGCATACATTTGTAGCGATGAGGCGGCAGAGCTGCGGGGCCGTGCGGGTTGCTGCGAGTTACTGCGGTTGCACGAATATGTCCTACACTTTAGTCAATATCCTGTATGAGATACGGACTTGCACGTTCCGATTTCGTTTCGTCAATAACAAAATGGGCGAAAACCCAATCAAGACTGTACCGAAGCATGTCAACTGTACTACTTAGCCTGCGACGGTAGTGGACATCTGAACATCATGAGTCGCCTTGCAGAGCCTTGCAGTCACCATGGGATTCTAATCATCATCGTTTTCCCAACTATCAAGAAGATGGCGAAGGTTCAAAATACAGAGGTTGTAATTTGGTCAAAGTTGGCGATTGTGATGGACTAAATCACACGGATACACGGGCCGACAAATATTTTGACGGAGCGCCCGATCCGCTTGACTCAACTTGTACCTTTTTCAACATTTTCAACACGCGATCTAGTGGTCCACATCGTAAATGGCGGCGCTCATAAACTCTGATCTCCCCGACCTAACGCTTATCTCACGAGGAAAAGTGCGAGATATCTACAGCACTTCCTCACCCGATCATCTACTGTTCGTTGCTTCCGACAGGATCTCCGCGTACGATGTTATTCTGCAGAATGTGAGTCCTGCAACCATAACTATCGTTATCTGCCATCTATCTAAGACTGACCTTCTCCGCATGTCGCGTTTTTTGCGAGTAGGGTATCCCAGATAAAGGAAAACTCTTGACGCAAATCTCACTCTTCTGGTTCTCTAAATTGGGGCACATAATCCCCAACCATTTCGTCACCGCGAACATCACCGAAATGCCGGAAGAGGTCCAGAAATATAAAACACAATTAGACGGAAGGGCAATGCTTGTAAAGAAGGCAGAGGTCGTCCCACTCGAAGCTATCGTCAGGGGATACCTGGCTGGTACGCCAACACAAAGCTTCTGGCCTTGAGTTTCTGTTCAAAGTGTCCTAAGGCTCCGCATGGTCTGAATATAAGGCCAAGGGGACGGTACACGGGATCGCTATGCCGGAAGGTCTCGTTGAAGGACAGAAACTGTCGTCTCCCATCTTCACTCCTTCCACCAAAGCAGAACAGGGAGCCCACGACGAGAATATTTCTCCTGAGCAAGGTGTGTGTATCTGATTATGATTGTAGCGCAGTTTATTGACGTATTCTTAGCTGCTGAGCTGATTGGCCAAGAACTGTACAATCAGATCTCCACAGCTTCATTGAGTCTGTACATCACCGCGTCGGAGTATGCTCGCACGCGTGGTTTGATCCTGGCAGACACGAAATTTGAATTCGGGCTCGTATCCGAAGGACCAGAAAAGAAACTCATTCTTATTGATGAACTTCTTACCATGGATTCTTCTCGTTATTGGCCATTGAATGGATACAAGCCAGGAGGCGCGCAGCCCAGCTTCGACAAGCAATATCTTCGAGACTGGCTTGTGAGTGTTGGATTCCGCAAAGGGCTTGAGAGTGGTCCCCCAGGAAAAGAGGGCGAAGGATGGGTCATTAACGAAGAAATTGTGAAAGGAACTAGACAGAGATATACCGAGGCGGTCGATCTTCTCACCAAGTAGAGAAACAGAACTGTCTTTTGTTCGGGAAACGAAATCCCGTGTCTCGATGTATGTTCTTTTTCTGAGCAGTGAGTACTTTGAGTTTGCATAGCCTGCCGATCTATTCGGACCTACGGCTGCTAGTCGGTATAAAATTTGAGCTTGAGAGCTGAGGTTTAGCGCTGCAGAGTGCATTGGGCAAGCACAAGGCCAGCATGCATGTTATCCGTAACTAAGACATGCTCTTGACAACATAGTACTACAGCAGGGCCTTTGACTCTTCCCATCTCGTGCTACCGGAGGCTATGGAGCACTCTTACAGCTGACGACAACTGACGACGTGAGAACCGCAGAAGACGCCCAGTCGCTCAGCCGAAAGGAGCGAAAATGGATATTCTTCGCAGGGTTTAGGACCGATCAAATAAACGGCTAATTGCCTCGTTAGGGGCTCTGCACATTAGCAGAGGACCGTCTCCAGCGCTGCACATACCCTGAGACGCGCTGATATAAAGACTTGAAGCCTTTGTGGATGGCCTCCGGTTAGTGCTATATCGCTTTGCAGCTTCTGAGCTCATGTCCTGGATCTCTTTGGCCCATGTAGCAGGCGGGATACCCTCTAACAGCGTTGGTTTCCCAATAACAGAATCTCCACAAAAGCAGGGAAAGCCTATCTCGCCCTTGAGGGGACCCCATCTACCCTTTAGGCGTATTTCGTTGCCTACTGCACCATCTCTACAACACCGAATATCTGTTGTCAGTGTTGCATCCTTCGATTCGCTCGCCGAGGATGGAGATAGCGAATCTCCCCGCAGTGCAAGACCGCTAGCGCGGGTAGTAGAAAAACCGAATCAAAGTCGTCCACCGTCATCCGAACCCACAAAACGGCGAAGACGGACGCGCGATACCAGTACTAAACCAACAGATGAGCGACAAACATCCAAAAGGCGTAGAATAGTCGACGAGTTCTACGAAACTGAGAAAGCGTATGTCGATGGCCTCGAGCTAGTTTATTCCGTGAGCACCGTTTCTCTCTACTAGTTCTCGGTCTCTAAAAGCAAACGATATAGCATTTTCTGACTCCCATTATTGCATCTCTGGATACATCTGAACCTCTATTGAACCGGTCTGCGTTGACCGCCATCTTCTCCAACTTCATCGACATATGGAATCTGCATCGCTCATTTCTTGCATCGCTCACAACTCTATTGGAACCAATTCACGCCCACCCGCCTTCTCCTGGTTCTCATTCACCTACAAAGAGCATGCCTCCCCCGGAACTTTCCCCGCTACTACTTTCACATTTCCCCTACCTGTCTATGTATACGCCGTTTGTCACCGCCTTTCCATCCACGATATCTGCACTTAACGAACTCATAACGCCTCCTACCTCCGTTCGACCTAACCCGCAGTATAATCAACGATTCGCCACCTTTCTCAGTGACCAAGAATCTGATCCTCGCTGTGGAAAGCTGAAGCTCAGAGACTGGCTCTTGACTGTTGTTCAACGATGCCCGCGTTACCTTCTCTTGCTGAAAGATCTCATAAACTCCACCAGTAAAGATGATCCCGAACATGTCGAATTGACTGCCGTTCATGCCCTTGTGTCGAAAAGTGGGCAACAATGATAATTTCTACTAGAAATCTAGGTTGACGTATGTTTATTTTACAGTTACAATATCCCTGAACACATCGTTGCATACTCATGCTCAAACGATGGCTCTTTTGACCCTCCAACGCGCAACTCCAAATCTTCCTTTCCAGCTTATTACTCCAGGACGCACTCTACTCAAGCGTGGCCCCTTGATTCAAGTAGAAAAGAGCGGCGCTCCCGTCGAACGAGAATTTCTTCTATTTTCAGACTGCATGATCTGGCTGGCAGCCGCTGAACATCTTGGCCAGTCTTGGGACTGGAGTTGGAGTGCAAGCGGAAATAGCGGGAATATCAGCAGTTCAACGGGCGTAAGCCAAAGTACCCACAATACTCCACTAGGCTCCAAGATAACTGGCGAACGACCTTCGATGACACGTAGCAGGAGCAAAAGTGAGGGGGAGCTGCCGACATTGAAGGCAGGCACTCCAGACGAAGACGCGGAGCACAACGTACTGAATAGCGGAAGTGGTGAAGATTTAGTCCCCATAACTCCAGTGAGAGCAAGTAAAGTCAAGTATCACAATTCTCCGCCTCCACCGCCAAACATGGCCAAGAGACGGTATTCCCTCGACGATAAATGGGTTTACAAAGGTCGGATAGCCCTCGTGGATGTCGAAGTCATTGTGGGATCAACACTGGAGGGGGATAGAAAATTCGAGATTCTCAGTCCAGAGGGCAGTTTCGTTCTGTATGGCAGTAAGCCCTTATCCATTGCTTCCGATCTATACTAGTTCCCTAAGCTGATTTAATTCAGGCTCTGAGGATGAGCGAGACGAATGGGCCTCAGAGATCAGAAGTGCTAAATCGCAACTCCTTGTTTCACTCAACATAACTCACCCGAATTCGACACTTACATCTTCGGCGTCAACCAACCACGTCCGGAGAGCACTACAGGCACTTCCTTATCCACCAGATGACGAACGCATTGGGACAATACGGATTAGCAGCAGTCTAGATAACTTCAACAGCGTATCTCATCACCATCACCATGGGCGATTTAGGATGAGCAAGAAGGACAAGGCAAAGCACAATGTAGCTGCCGAACGACGGCGGAAAGTGGATCATTGGGTACCTGCTATATGGATCCCCGACGGCAAAGCAACCTCGTGCATGCGATGTGGGCGCACGTTTGGATGGAGGAGGAGGCGACACCACTGTCGGCTTTGTGGGCGCTGCGTGTGTGCTGCGTGCTCTGACCGGGTGAGTTGATTTGCTTCGTGCCTGCTCGAGTGAACGTGTTTGACGTACCGGCGTCGTAGACCTTTTTCATAGCTGACTCAAACGCGAAACATGAATCCAAACCGGCACGGGCATGCAACGCCTGCTATGAGTCGGTTTTTCCAGTGGTCGAGACTGAACGCGCGGCGGAAGCAGTTGATGCTCAGCAGGACACGTCTGAAGGCCGCAATGGGGACACCATCACTTCTCTTTCCGGGCTCCCATCTTGGCTCTCTATGCCCGCTCTTCCTGTACACCGGCAACCCCATGCACTCATGGCAATTGACATCAATTCCAACAGGGACCTGTCTCTCGATATGGATGGCTTCAATGAGATCATAACCGACGGCGACGATCGCGAAAGGCGGGCGCGGTTGCGTGTCAAGTCGCACCAGCGGCTGAGGAGCTACAAACAAATTGTAGAAGACTTCAAAGAGCAGGCGGAAGCATCTAGGAAGGAAATTATAGATGTGCGTAACGATAGTGAGGACAGGGACGACCTAGACGAAGCCTTCGGCGACGAAAATGACTTTGAAGCCGAGGATGGCGAGGTCGAGGGTGACCACAGTGACGTATGGTACACGCCCACCCACTCAGTGCTCTCGTCGCCTGTGTCTTCGCCTCGTAAGCAGCGGCGGGAGGATACGGCAAGGCGGAGCAAGCGATTTTCGCTGCCCGCTGTTGCGCTGCACACTACCAGTGTCACTGCCCGTACGTCAGACACCCCCGATCCAACAACGTTTTCTCGTGAGAGCTCTTCTGGGGACCAGTCCTCCAGCCTTGGTCTTTCGAAAAGGTTCTCGCTCGTGCTCGGTGGCAGAAACAGCATTTACAGCGCAGATGGATCAAGTAGGCCCTCTTCGGGTGCTGAGGGGGGAGGTGAGGCGCCAGCCCCGCACCGGAGTGTTGCGGCTGCACGACTGAGCGAATTGCTAGGGCGCAAGTCCAAGGCTGCGTGAAGCTCGGCCCATAATTCAAACAACTGGACTTTTAGATTTGTAGAGACGTTTCATTCTGATAATCCGCGTTGATTTTTGTATCGTCTTATGTACTCTCCGGCACCTCTGTTGTATGTAATAATGTGTATCACAACATGTACTTAGTATACAAGCTAGCTTGAAAACAAACCTACAGTTGCAACTTGGTTGCAACTTGAAGTTGGGGAGTGATGTAAATCAGAAATTAGAATGGGTGAACGATAAAAAATTGCTGTACCAACAATGTGTCGCAAATGGCTTGATTTTTCCAAAAGAAATCTCGAGAGAAAGGAGAGGCCAACAACATGCTCGCTAGAATCCTAAAATCTGTGCAAGAGCGACGTCAAGTCAAAGTCAAGAGCCGGTAAGCGGCCCGCAATGCAATCAGAACAAATAAAATGACGTTGCCAAACTTGACTTGCGTGTTCGTCAATCTTGTATTCAACTCAAAGCCGACTTGTGCTACACCATTATGCTTCCGTCGAGGCTCTTCAGAAATACTGGTCTCCCGCCGCCTCTCCGAAGTCTTGTCACTCCTCATGCTAGCCTGCCCTCCACTGTGGCCGTCCAGCTGCGCTTTCGGCTTGGAGTAATACCCATGTCCGTGTCGGCCTCGAACAACCTGAGCTCGAGGGCTGCCTTTTCGACCTCAAGTGGCAGGTCAAATCAGGCTGCAAAAGTCACCTCTTCTCCAGCTGTATCGCAAGTGCAATCTGATAGTTCAGCAAGCTCTGCCGAACCTACAACATCGTCCCAGCCTCTTCCCGAAAAAATGGAGCCGAAGCTGCAAATCACGTTTACGTGTACCGTATCTCAGTGCGGAGAACGCTCGACTCACCAGTTCTCAAAGCAGGCTTATGAGAAGGGGGTTGTTTTGGTGCAGTGTCCTAAATGCAAAAATCGGTACAGCGATCCCATTTAACATAGAGACTTATATCTGACTAAGTGACTAGACATTTGATTGCTGATCACCTTGGTTGGTTCGCAGACGGCACAAAAAACGGCAAGCTGCCCAGGATCGAAGACATTCTCAGGGAAAAGGGCGAGAAAGTTCAAAGGGGAATCGTAACAGAGGGAGGGGACATCTCATACACCCAATGATAGCTTGCTTAGCTCTTAGCGCTCAACTTCAAAGATCAAAAGTAACAGTACGCAACCCCCACTATGTCTCTTTACACCATATAATTCGTGGAATCTACTAGACCAGGTATCATGTATAATGACCTTTAACTAATGCTACTCCTCTGAGCTATAATCCCGCTTTCTACAAATAAGAAGCCCGTTTGCGATCCATATCCGGCATAAGATACCACACGAAAGGTCTATCCAGACGAGCTTACATGTGGAAGATCTAAATCTGTCTACATTCTCCCTCCATGTTCCTAATTTATGTCGCGATATCAAAAAGGCTCCCATATACCTCTGCATTGTGCTGCCCAGCTTCCCATCCTTCACCACCATGTCCACTACGCCACCCATTTTATACCACCATCATGGACGCCTCCCTGTAGCAGGAGGAGTTATTCCCGATGCCATTACTGCTTATCAAACATTTGGGAATCCGAGCAACCCATGCATCGTATTCCCAACGTGCTACGGAGGGAAGCTCGACAGTACGTCTCTACTTTTTGATTCCTGGGGAACCTCGGGCGAGGTTCAATGAGACTCCTCTCTTTTAGGTCAAGCGTACATGGTGGGCGATGACAAGGTAGATCTGTCCACAGGCGCGCAGTTGATCTGTTCAAATGGTTTACACGTTTGTGTAAAAGGTTCTCAACACCAAGAAATACTACGTCGTGACATTTGCACTATTTTCTAATGGAGAGGTTTGTGTTATGTCGGCAGTTAAATTTGTGTGATAATTAACACGCACTATCCAGTCCTCATCTCCATCGAACACAGTGAGCACTGATGCGTACCGCTGAATCCATTGGTCGAATATTCAATTTATTCTAGCCTGCACCGTACAACGGCCGGTACTTCCCAGCGGTATCATACGAGGACAACATGTTGCGTCTCTCGAACATATCAATAAGTAAGAGTATTAATGACTTCTTTATATGTAGTCGTGCACAGTATGCCGTTCTTCAAAAATTAGGAATCAAGAAAGTGTTTGCGGTCGTTGGCTTTTCGATGGGCGGTCAACAGGTCAGTTAGATCCCTACTGTGACGCGCTTTCTCACTTTTTGGCAGGCATATTATTGGCCAGTCATTTATCCCGACTATGTCGAACGGTACGCCAGACATAAAAGCGCGCGAACTTGAATCTAACATATTGCGGCAAATAGATACGTTCCCATATGTGGCTCCGCACGTACCAGCCCTCATAATAAATGGTACTTGACGCGATTCAATAACGGTATTGATTCAGACTGAATTGCCACATAGTTTCTTGGAGGGTCCCAAGGCTGCCCTGACGGCGTCCAAGGATTTCCTGGACGGACACTACAAGTCCGAGCCCCAACATGGCATTCGCGCCTTCGGACGTGCGTACAGCGCATGGGCATATGGACAAACAGTACGAGATTATCTTGCTGTACCCAAAACTACCAAGTAATCTCGAGGGCTTGTTACAGTGGTTCAGAGAGCACGGGTACCTCCACGGTGGAAAGTATGGCAGGCTTGAATCATATCCTAGAAAATTCTGACGGCATATCAGATATCCCGACCTAGAGAGTTTCCTCCGCGAGGAGTGGGAAGGAGGCTTTTTGGGGTCCTGGGATGCAAATGACCTGCTCACACTTTTGAACACATGGTCCACTGGCGATGTGTCGCTCGTCAAGGACAGGGGTAACCTAGAGCAGTGCTTGAGTGGGATCAAGGCAAAGGGACTGATAATGCCCAGCAAAACCGACTTGTATTTCCCAGTGCGTTGTTTTGGGAAATTGCCTGGTATGTTGCTGACGCAGAGCGGTAGCCGGAGGACAGCGTGAATGAGCTGAAGTCCCTGCAAAACAGTGCACGCCTAGTGGTTATTGATACAGTATGGGGTCATATGGGTGAGAGATCTTGCTCCCATAGGATGTAATATTTCATTGATGTATTTCCTGTTTAGCTGGGGGAGGTGCGAACGAGACCGATGATGCGTTCATCGCCAATGAAATTACCAAGTTCTTCGAGGAATGAGCTTTGCCGATAGTCATTACACCCAATTCAATGATTGCTCGCGGAAGTGCGCCTCGAGAGGAATGCGGATCCACTGGTCTGCTTGCAATTACGACAGTGGCAGATAGTGTAGTGAAAAGGTTCTCCTTTAAGCGTGAATTTCACGGCCTTGCAAAGGCAAGTTCCGTGGTAGACCTGTGCCTCCGACATGGTAGGGAGCCACTGAGAACTTCCAACAGCGATCTAGTAACCGATTGAGCTGAGTTGGTTTGTATCCCGAGTCTATTTCTTCAACACGATCACGTGACATACGCGACGGACCTCATGGCGTCAATGCGCCGCACTGGAGCGGCGGCCAGTGTGGCTTTTATCTCGCTCCTTTCCACCCAAACCCACCGATTCAACAATGGCGACGATGCTGGAAACGCCGTCGCGTATCTGGCGCCGCATCGAAGCTGCTGAAGCTCGAGAAATGCCCTCGCTCCCCTCTCTTCCTCCGTTCGAGGACTCTGGGGACTTGGAAGAATCCTCGGACCCCAATCAGCACGACGATGAAGACAATTATGATGAACTTTTTGCAAACATTTCATCGCCCATGCAGTCGACGCCGACATCCTCTCACAATACCGTAACATCTACATTCAGAGGCCCCCCAAGTGCAACGAGCACGGCACGCTTTGCCCACTCCATTGCCTCTCGGTCAAACAAGTCACTAACAAATACGGGTTCGCGGGGCCTGACCTCGAGGATGAGTCAACATGAAAGCTTTGACATCCCTTCATTGCCCGAAATCCACAGGACTGCTGGAACGAGCCGTATGTCAGATGGGACGGAGGAAGATATGGAAGAGAGTAAATCTATCCCGGATGTATACTTACCGCCTCCAGACGAAGAGGACGACGACCATCGCGAGTTGTCGTTGACGGACGCACTTGAATCAATTAGTAGATCGGGCTCGCCACCGTTCGCCACTGGTCCAGTCAGCCGTGAACAAACTCCTAAGAAGAGTTACGACTACTCGACTGGCCTGATATCGGAACCTAAGGTAATCATGTTAGTTCCGTAGCAATGTACGCATCTAATTCAGTCACGCAGGCCTCTCCATTCGAGAAATATCGTAATGTTGCTGTTCGCAACAGGTCCACTAATCCAAGAGCTCGTACACCATCGCTTTCTCGGACATCGTCCTCTCAAACATCATCACCCGCCCATTCCACGCCTCATACCAATAGATCTCTTGCATCTCCTCGGTCGCAATCAGTATCGCCTATATCTGCGGCCGCCCATCCCCTCCCCCGTTCAGCGACCAACTCGCCTTCCGTGGTTGTTCATAGACCAGATGGGGAGGAAGAATCACTGGAAGCCCCCGATTTTAGTAATGATACTCACGACACAGGGGCTCGCTCCATGGATATCACAGACGTACATGTCTCCCCACCTCGACTTGAAGGCGAAGGCGATGATGAACAGCCAGAGCTCGAATCGCACGAACAGGGCCAAGGGGATGAGGAATCTCAGGAAACTCGGGAGCCAACCTTCTCATCTGAAGGCGACGAGACTCCACATCCCTTCAACAGACAAAACGCACGCGCCTTTGCATCCCCGACTGGCTCATTGGCCTTCACTCCAACGCCTGCGTTCCCCCGTCCGCGAGCGCGTTTCGATTTACCCCAACCACCAAGTGACCTGCTGGCTACACCAGCGCCCGCAGAACCAGAAGACGAGGGCGACCGGACTGAACGTCCAGACGACCTCCTCACCCCCCATACGCGGCGCCGGTCTTTCCTTCTCTCTGTAATCAATTCGTCAGCGCGTCCACGCATGAAGCTAGGGACACCACACCCCAAGCGCTTCGCGGCCACCAACGAAGAGGAAGTTACAGTCGACGCGACTCCCTCCACGGGTCCATCAGGGTCGGGCTTGCAGTCTGCATTTGCAGGTGTCACTCCGCGCCCGCGCATGACCATCACCCGCCGCTCATCACACCCCCTCTCGCAGGCCATATCCGCATCGGACACATCTAGCGAGAAGGCGCCGACGCCCAGCTTGCTGCCCATGTGGGCAACGCCCGCGAACTCGTCGCCATACGACGGCGCGGGCGACCGTGCGTCGTTCATCTCCACAGCGTCGTCACACGACCTGACCACGCACCAGCGCATGAACACGTCGTTCGATCCCGCGATGGGATTCGGCGGTGGTGCGCCGGGGCACGGCGTTGGGCGGTTCAACGCGGGGAAGTTGAATACGTATCTGCACGGCTTGAACAGGCGCTTACAAGAGGAAAACGTGGCTTTACTCGAGAGGCTGAGGGCGCTGGACGAAGAGAAGCGTGGCGGGTCGCCGGGAGGCGCGTCGGACGTGAACAGGCGCGTGAGTGGGGGCGGACGGCGGACGAGCGCCTTGGGCACGCTGGGTGGCGTCCAGGAAGATGGGGCGGAGGCGTGGCTGGAAGAAAAAGCTGAGCTCGAAGAGGTTATCGAGGAAATGAAAGGAGAGGCGGCAAAGATCCTAGAGGAAAAGGAGGCGCTTGAGCTTGAGCTTCAGGAAGAGCAGGCCGAACGCGAACGAGACAAAGAACGGTGGAAGGAGCGCATGGGCGAAGTCGAGAAAGGTGTCTCTGGGATTATCGCTGGCTTGGAAGGCAAAGTCGACGATGCCGAGAATCGAGCGCGGAGTGCGGAGGAGGCGGCTTCGCATCAAATTAAGGAAACAGAGAAAAGTTTGGTAAATACGCGGGATGAGCGAGACGCCGCTGCAGAACGTGCCTCTAAGGCCGAGAAGATGCTGGAAAGCGGGAAGGACCTCGGCGGAGCTCTGAAGGAGGCCAATGACCGCGTTGCGAAGGTCTTGGGAGATCTTCGCAATGCGAATGCTCAAGTCAGGGACCTTGAGGATGAGGTCATGCATCAGGATGCTAGGGTCGACGAACTCGAAAAAGATCTCAAAGACAAAAATGATATCATTTCTGGTCTCGAAGAAGACGTAGCGGCCTATTCCGATGCTCTGGCCACTGAACGCGCCAACACGAAGCAACTTCAGAACACAGTAAAGCAGCTTGAAGAGGAGCTGCGTACAGCCAAGGACTATGTCGAAGAGCTCGAAGATGGCGCCGGGGACGCAGTGGAACGCATTGAGAAGCTCGAGCAAGAACATGCCCTCGCACAGGAGACCATCAAGACCATGACCGTGGCCGAGCGCCAGACAGAACAGGAGCTAAAGTCGCTCCAAAGCGAAGCGTTGAACGCGCGTGAAACGGCGCGGCAAATGGAGGAGGCGCTGGAAGAGTCAGAGCAGAAGATGGTGCACGACGAGGAGGTCTTAGCCAGCCTGCGCGCCAAGATCACGTCGTTGGAACGCGAAAAGCAGCGCGAGGCGAATTTCTCGTCGCGCGATGTTTCTCGTCCTGCACTGGATGTTGGACCTACCGACGCTGAGTACCGCGCCCTGGAGGAGGAACTCGACGATGCCAATAAAGAAGTGGCTAGGCTGACTACGCTCCTCAATCAATCGCCCGCTCGTAAAGCGATGGAGAAGGCCAAAGACACCAAAATCGAGATGCTCGAAAGGGAAAAAGAGGAATTGCTGGAGCGAAACAGGGCATTACGGACGACATTCAACGAGATGGCCACGCCAAGCAAAGTTTTCCACACTCCTGGCATATCACCTATTCATCGGCAAGTTCTGAACATGTCCATTCGGGCACCACGGACGCCTGGTGGACCCTTGAAAGATGTTCGTTTTTCACCGCTTTTCTTAGTCGTTAACGCTGACACATGCACAGATCTCATGGCTGAAAACGCCCGCTAACGAGCCCTCTGTGACGCCGTTGATATCTGAGATCAATCGCTTGCAGCGAGAACTTGACCGTGCCAACGAGAGCATCGACGACAAGCTTGACAAGCTCGAAGACGCTGGCCTAGGTGTCGTTGGCCTGACAAAGAAACTGGAAGACGCTCGGGCGAAGATCATATCTCTCGAAGATGAGATTTCTCGACTTTCTCGAAAGGAAGAGCGTCGTCTCCAGCGATTGAACCGGGTACGGTGTCAAAAATGCAATGTCAAGGTAGACCTTCGCTCCCTGGCATCTGCGGATGAGAGGTACGTATTGATGTCCGTCGAACGTTGCCGTACTCACTGATTCAATCAACACACTAGCTCCGTCGAGTCTTCTAGAGACCTGCTCCCAAGCGAGCCTCCGACTCCCCCGACAAGGACCAGTGAAGCTCTGAAGGCCAACTTACAGTCGGTCAATCACCACCTTGAAGAGCTTAGGCAGCAGTGGGACATTGAGAAGAAGCAGCTTTTAGGAGAAAAAGCGATCCTGGAAAATGCTGCCAACCGCTTGAACGCCCAAGTTAAGAACACTAAGGAAGAGGCCAGGAAATCTGCGGAGTCCAACAGAGCAGGGGAGAAAATCAAAGCAAATGCGATTGGTGTATGTTAACTTTGCGTTTGCCACGGTCTTTGTGCTAATGACACTGCAACAGGAACTTGAGAGGGCAAAGCAGACTATTTCTGTTCTGGAGACAGAGCTGAGCTCGGAGCGCTCGCGGCTGCGCACGATGATGACAGAGCAAGACCGCATGCAGCGCGAAAAGAAACAGATTCTCACCGACCTGCAGAGAACAGAATCAGTAAGAAGGCCACGTTATTTTCATTCGTTTTTGCTTTAATTTTTTGTAGGATATGGATGAGGTGAAGCAGCAGCTTCAGCGCTACAAAAAAGAAAATAGCGAGATTGAAAGGGAACTACGAGGTGCGTTCTTTGATTGTCCCGTGAAATTCTCTGTTCATGATTTGCCTTCAGAAAATGCCAACATCGAGCAGAAAGTCCGCCTTTGGGAGAGTCGTGCAGCTGAAAACATGGAGACGATCGAGAATTTGAGAGAAGAACGATCCCTGCTCGCTACGCAGTACAAAGAACTCCAACAGCGTTTTTCAGAGGTGTCTGAGGTATATACTCGCCACAATTTTATCTTCTACCTCGTTCTTATGTGTTTTTGCAGACTGCAAACAAGCTACGAGACGAATACGTTTCCCATGCTAATTCTCATGACAATCGTCGGAGCGAACTGGACCTCCTCCGCCTTGAGATCGACGACCTACGCCGGGCACTAGATGAGCGGGACACGGACCTGCAGCGTGCGGAGAAAGAGAGGCGAAAGGTCTCGGCAGAGAAGACTGACGTCGCGCGTACAGTTGCGGCACTGGAAGCCGATCTGCGGCGCGTGCGACGGGACGCCGAGACATTTGGACATGATTTGACACTTTTGCGGAGAGAAAAAGAGGCGCTGGAGGCAGACAACAAAGAAGAGCTCGCGCGGGCGGGGCGGGCGAAGAAGCAGGCGCAGACCCAAATTCGGTTGCTCACTGAACAACTCGAAGCGCAAAAGGACAAGACTATACATGCTCTTGAACAGCTGCGGAGCCATGTTTGCAATGTGTACGTGCCATGGGTTCATCCGGACTCTCCCTATCTGACCAAATATTGTAGCGATGTAGACAAGGTCGCGAAGCTGAAGTTGCAGCACAACAAGGAGTGCAAAGGACTGATGGTGCAGATCCGGTATCTCAAGGCCAAATTCAGCCGTGAATCTGTGTTTAGAGAAAACTTGACCTCGCAAAAGCAATACCTTCTTGCTCTCTTGAAGCAGTTCGAGAAGAGGTGCGTCTTGGGCGAGATGCTATGGGATGATAGCTAACAAGGGAGTCCTACAGCGAGCGAACAATATTTGCATCAATAGCGCGGATAGGATTCCCGGTTGCGCAGCCTCCCTCGCGTCGGAGGGTCTGCAAGCTGAAGAGCGTTGCCCTGATGAGCATCTTCCTTGCTCGTGCCAAGTGAGTGCACCGTTTTTCCGCGTGACATCCATTTGACCAAATACATCCATCATTAGGCGGTCGAGTGAGCTGTGGCAAAAAGAAACTGAATCGAAGAAAGCAATCGCAGCAGCGCTGGAAGAAGTTCGCCGGAAACGGGCAGCTGTAGCCGTTTGATCGACATCTATTTTCTCGAACTTCTTGCTTTCATTCATTGCTTTGAGCCCGTTATTTATCCCTCTTAGACCATGTGTTATGTGTATTATTCAAGTTCAATCGCTCTACCTGTACCTTATAATTATTGTCTCTGCCAGCAATTCGAATGCATACTCATCAATTGGCGCTCTGCGTCAGCAGCTGGGTTAAGACCATAGATGTATAATAGATCATTGTATTTTTCGAGACCCCTGGTCATGACAGTGGCTTAGAGTTGCCACTTTTCGTCGACTTGACGATGCGGATTGCAGTTTTACTGAAAAGGTAAGACATGCCGCTCCAGATTGTAGTTGTGGCCACGATCCATCTAGGTTCGTGTAACATAGATTAGATGCGTCTGAATATATGATTTTGACCGCAGTACATACTGAAGGCCTTGAAGGGGTAATCCGATATCGATCAGAAGGATGGGCGTGACGGTCGTGGTGCCCATGAGGAGAAGTTGCAGCGCGGTGTTCACCTTGCAAATTAAAGGGGTGAGTCCGAGAGAGGTTGAGAATG
This sequence comes from Hypholoma fasciculare, assembly GCA_016801325.1. Lineage (NCBI taxonomy): Eukaryota > Fungi > Basidiomycota > Agaricomycetes > Agaricales > Strophariaceae > Hypholoma > Hypholoma fasciculare. The sequence continues at coordinate 5,578 of JAEKIV010000080.1, read as the reverse complement.
GGGTGACTAACTTTGCTAATGGTGGTTGGCCTAACTTCTGCCGAGGGCAGAGAGACATCCCAATAGCGCGCAAAAGTTTTCTGTGAAGATAGTAATCAAGTTCAATCTGCGTGAATGGTGCCGGTGATGACGTACTGGGGGCGGCAAGGTTATATACCGAAAGTAGAATGCCGAGAGAACGAGTAAGGCGTCGCGGCCGAGGATGATGACAGCAAGGGGCGCTGGGGAACATTGTCTCGTGAGTCAATGAGCCCGAGCTTAAGGTGAAGGAATGGGTATACTGGGGAGAAGGCCTTGCATTGCGAGCGTAACGGTCAACGTCGTCATTAAGGCTTTGTCTGCAGTGGGATCCAAGATGGTTCCAAGAACTGTGGACATTTTATATCGCCTCGCTATCCATCCGTCGGCCTATGGGTGTCAACTTTAGCTGCTACACGATAGTCACCGACAAAGAGACACACCAGGTCTGTTAGCCCCGCATATACCAGCAAACCAGTCGCCAAGTGGTAGTCTCCGTTGAGAATAGACCATCCCAGAACGGGACAAGCTATGATTCTGGAGACAGTGAGCAGATTCGGGATGGTGCATACGTTCTCTCGCAACACTGGTTTCGGCGCCGGTTCTGTGGATGGAGGAGGATAGCAACGCTGTAAATTTGCAGAGAACAGGCGGGTGGCTGCGCTTGCGCTTGGAGGGCGGTTATAGAAGGACACGCATTGTATTGTGTTGAAACGAAGGCCTGGGGCGCGTAAGGCACATGAGAGACGGGAAAGCTCGAAAGCTCGGACGGAACGAATGGAAGTTGTTTTGAGCATTGCAGTGCAGGGCGTGAGAATTGCGGTATTTCTCCACTCTCGGTGGGCTGTGCCTGATTGCCATATATGGCGATCTTTCTTCCTTACATGCTAAAGGCTTATAAAAAAAACTGCTAAAACTTATTTATGTGGCACTATTCATAAACGTAGAGCTCTTTAATATGTTCAGTCTTAGGATAAGATAAGGAAAAGGCGGCAGTGCCAAACTTATGTAATCAGAGTGATGCAAGATTTGATCACTCGTCGAAGAGCTCTCACTCTTCGCCTCATCGAGTTTGGCCTGCCGCAAGGTCCTTGAGGATTCAAAGCCATTCCAAATCCTCAAGAAATTTTTTTCGATGCTTTCTCTTCCTTTTCTCTCCCTTTCTTCCTTTGGGAATCGAAGTTCTCATTCAACCTCAAGCTCCACCGAGAGCCTCTCGCGCGTTTCAAGCGCGCCTCTTCACTCATCACCTTGTGGCAAGGCCTCACTCCCCCTCACTCACTCCCCCTCACACCGATGAGACGAAAGCTACCGGACCCATTATCTACTGTACTATTTCGATCGATTCGGCCGGGGGTGGGACACGGGACAAGGGTGGCCGAAATTTTGGAATTGGCCAACTTGAAAATACCCTGGGACAAATGCAAAATTTCGGCCAGAACTTGCCTAGAATTTGGTCTTCCCGCCGAAATTTTGAATATTTGACCTATTTTTAGACCTTTTCGCGGTGGCCACCAGCGCTGGGACGCGGGACAACCAACCGATTTCGGCCATAGCCACTTCCCGTGGGACACGGGACGGCCGAATCGATCGAAATAGTACAGTACTCCTCACACCATGACACCACAAACACTGCTCTGGAACGGCCGAAACTGGAACTCAGCAGCCCCGAATCTACGAACAAAGCGTACACCATCCTCGGGCCCTTCACTTCGGGTACTCAACAGTTTATCGCGAGGCGATGTGAGGATGAACTCTACACCATCCTTGGCTCTTTAATTTGAGTACTCGACCGTTTCTCGCGAGGCGATGTGGGGAGGAATCCAAGCACACACGCCATATACTGCAGACACCACAATCATTTTTGCAAAGCCTCGCAACACCCATAGCGCATACATTTGCATACGCGCCCTCACCGCACGTTCCCACACAACACTTCGCGACAACCAGGACGCATACATCCACGCACCGGCTCCACCGGCGACCGCACTTTACCCATAGATGTGATGTCCCACATTGCGTTGCGTTGCAAGTCGCGTGTTGTTCGGGAGCGCTTTTCTCGCCGGAGTCTCGTCCTACAACCCCGCGCACCTTCAAGTTACTGCATTCGTGCATCATCTGACCGCGTCCTTTCACGAGGCCGGTCGTCGACGATCTTCACCCTACCGCATCCGTGTGCCTGGCGGCGTCCTGTTCCCTCAGGCGCGTCGTCCATGGCCCATGCGCTGCCGCATCCGTGCGTCTAGCCGTGTCTGCTTTCACAGATGCGTCGTCTATGACCCATGCGGCGCCCGCACCCGTGCGTCTGGCCACGCCTACCTTCAGGCGTGCTGCTCATGACCCATGCGGCTTCCGCACCCGTGCGTCTGGCCGCGTCTTATAATCAGACGTGTCGTCCATGACCCGTGCGCATTCCGTTCCCGCACCCGTGTGTCTCTACTGGCCGCGCCTTGGCAGGCGTGTCGTCCGTGACCCGTGCGGCCCCCGCATTCGTGCGTCTGGCCACGTCCTAATTTCAGGCGTGCTGTCCACGACCCATGCGGCTTCCGCACCCGTGCGTCTGGCCGCGTCTCATCATCAGATGTGTCGTCCATGACCCGTGCGCCTTCGCATCTGTGCGTCCTCTGGCTGCATCCTGCCATCAAGCAGGTCGTCCATGACCCGTGCATCTACACTGTGCATCCGTGCGTTTTCGGGCCGCGCCTGTCATTAGATGTGCCGGCCTGAAAACCCATGCGCATCCAGGCCGCGCCTGTCTTGCAGTCTTGCGGGCGCTGATGGGGCGCCTATTGGGCTACCCATGTAATTTTGACATCTCGTATGTATTGCACACGGAGTAGCACTGTACGGCAGAGTA
>JAEKIV010000079.1:0-83525 GCA_016801325.1 Hypholoma fasciculare | reverse complement strand
CTTAGCACAGAGCGAGGACCCCATCAACGTGAAATGTCCCGAACTGAAAATGATATAGACCTGGGCCCACCCGTCAACCGTACCTATCAGAGACTACCAACTTCGGATATTTACTATGCTACACGATAATACACAACCTGTAAAATAACTCGGTCCGACATTGGAAATCCAATGCGCTTGCTGCAAGACACGTGGGATGATAAGTAACTGCAATCATACTTGGCGCTACACGTTTTCTCAACTAGGTGCCTGCGGGCGACTTTCCATGATTTATCGCTGTTGAAAGTTCCAGCATTTACCTCGACTTCCATAGTATGTATGTAGTAATCACCAACTTGGACCGATGCCTACTCAAGTGTTAGCTGATTTGGTGGTGAAAGTTATGTACATAGTCGTTGTCAATTCAAGTTGATCTCCGGGCCGGCAGATCCGGTGTTCACTGCAATCCTCCGCTTACACAGAATTCGTTATCCAAAGGCCGCCAAAGGCGTCTTCTCGATTGAATACTTGGAAAGTATACGGAACTTCAAATATATTCCGGCCCTTGTCCGGCCCCAGGAACTAATGATAATTCCTTTAAATAGCTCGCTTATTGTGGTCTAGAAAGTATTCTATGAAGCGACGAAGACACCTAGAATACAGGGGCTGTCAATACCAAATCAATAGAAACGGGTTTTTATCCTTTCCTTCCGAAGGGTCTATCAGGTGAACATTGTCAGTGTAATAGGCATGCTCAACTTCAAAGACGCCTGTGCTATAACGTGTTGTTAGTAGGAACACTCGTATGATCATATCTTACTAGTGAGCGTCTACAACCCATAGTAGTAACTCAATATAAGGGGAAAGCTAATCTTGGATCGACCTCCTTTAGGTTACAGAGCTCTACAGGCGACACAGGCTGATAGATTGATGGATGCTGTGCCGAATCCTTCCTCATCGATAAAAGACTGGAACCTTTATCTTAGTAAGCTGCAAACTTAATGTTCACTTAGTGTTCATTGAACGAGCAGCGCAGCGTTCATGGTAATTTTGTTTTCACCTCTAGGCTAACACTAGATTACATCTTTTTTTTTGCTGCGACTTTGTATTCAAGAAAGTTCACGGTATCGCAGTTTGCCAATTCGCAACAGTAGCGAACACATGTCATCGATATCTCGGCTAGCGACACAGGATCTCGGGAGTTTTAGTGCCGCGAATCTTTTTGATGGCGTTCACCAGGCTAAATAGTTCGACACAAGAGCTAAGCAGAGGATTTTTATCTATACCTCTCTCATCCTGCTAAACATGTCCCTTCGATCGAGGACCTTGGCCCTGTCCCCCCTCTTTCAAGATATCGACAAAGCTGCGCGTCTTCCTCATGACGAGCGCATCCAACTCACGTACAAGCGTTTGATAGCCATAGGAAAGGCTTACTGTGCGTTTCGTTCTTCGTTTCCTCCGAATAACATCTCATTGACACGTACGCTTTGAGGATATAGGTCTCACCGCTGAGGATATCATGAACACCACTCCCAAGTTCTGGGAGCTCCAATTGGATCCGATCTTGCCTATGGATGGGGCCGTGGCCTCCTTAATCTCCCTACATCTCAATCTCTGTGCTGGCACACTGGCTCGACGCGCCGTTGGACGTCCCGATCTCCAATACCTTTTAAACAAATTGCTCAACTTCGAAATCATGTGAGTTTCGTCACTCTATAGATATGTCCTGTCCACGTTCTAAAATGTTCTCAGAGGGCAATTCTGCCTGACGGAGCAAGCTCACGGTCTAGATGCAAGAAATCTTGAGACCACAGCTACGCTTCTTGCTGATGGGTCAATTGACCTTCATACCCCGCATGACGGAGCGGCCAAGTAAGTCCGCCGACTGTCAACAACTAGTGGAGTTCTAATTATACCCCAGGCACATGCCACCGTCATCTCCGTGCGGTATACCTACAATGGCTATTGTGTTCGCCCGATTCTTCGTCAACGGAGAGAACAGAGGTGTCAAGGCTTTTACTGTTATGTTCCACGATGGCAAGACTATGACACGAGGTATTACGAGCAAGTAAGTTTGCGACAAGATTCCTGTAATTTCTCTCAATTTAACTCGCTCTTTAGACTTCTTACTCCCCGCGGTAGCTCAGTTCCCATGGACCATTGCTTGACCTATTTCAACCACGTATCCCTTCCTTCAGGCGCTCTTCTTTCCTCCCCAGAGAAAGGAGACGACCGAGAGCAATTCTTTGATAGTATATATCGCATCATAGTCGGAACAATCTCGATTGCTGGTATGGCTCTTACATCACTGAAGATGGCGGTAAACGTTGCGGGACGCTATAGCCAGAGAAGGAAAGTGACTGACGCTTTTACTGGATCTCAAACACCCATCATCTCGTTTTCCACCCAACAATATCCTATCTTGTCATCTGTCGCCCAAGCAATTGTTTTCGAATCGTTGACAAAGAAGGCGATCACTATGTTCACCGACAAAAGCAGGAGTTTAGCTACACGGCATTGCATAGCCGCGATCGCTAAAGTTACGCTGGTGAAACACTGCTGCGCGTCGTTAATTTCATTGGGTGATAGATGTGGGGCGCAAGGCGTCTTCGAAGTCAACCAGTTCTCCGTTCAGTATGTGAGTGTATCTATTCCCGCGAATTATCACCATAGCATACTCATACAAGTACGATAGGCAGATATGCGTGGAGCATCGATCGCGGAGGGTGACCTGCTAGGAATTTCAGTCCGTACGTGTGATTCGTTTAGTCTTCCGGAGGCTGTAAATTCAGATTTTGATCATGACACTGCACAGGTTTTGCTATCGAATTGCTCATCCAGCGGGTCACGCTCCCGGACTCTAACAACCCGAACAGTTTACTGGCTCGACGAGTTACCTCTATGTTTCAAGAATTGCGAGACGTTCTCTCAGCGCGCTTTCACCATCACCGCGACCCAGGATTTCAGGCATTCGTTCTCCCCCTCTGTCAACCGCTCATAGAGGCCATTGGGTATAGAATAGCTTACGACGCGGCCGTAGAGGATGGAATCGACGAGGCGATCCTCAACATGTTTGTGGCGAGTATCATCCGAGAAGACCGTGCTTGGTTCTCGGAAGTCGGGGGAATTTCCCGTGCTAAGCAAATGGATTTAGAAAGGAACGCAATGGACGCTCTTCTACCACGTCTCGACGATCTCCTCTCAAGCCTAGACATCGATGACTATTGCACTGCTCCAATCATATCGGATGAGAAGTGGAAGAAATACGTTCAAGGTCTTCCGACGTTTACCTCAGCAAGTTATTCATCAGGCGTACGATCATCACCCCACTTACAACCAGCTCGGGCGATGCTGTAGAACACCATCCTTTCTTAACGACGATCACGACCTTGACGTTTTAAATCTCATGACCTTTTGTAGTGTGACCATGTACTGATATACTGTACGATATACTGTACACCTGTAACCTTTTTTTGTAAAATTAACATGTGTACACTTGCAATACACTTTCCCTTTCACGATGCGTTCAAACCAGAGAAACTCAGAGCAAATCGCCATGATTAATTATCTATGACACTCACCCAACAGTGACGAGCATAGATTCAATATACAAACACTCAGCGAGTTTATAGTTGTCGGCCAATCAACATCATCCGTGAAGCTCAGACTCGAATCAAGTGGTATTCTTTAATTGTCGAGATTGTGACGAGACGTAAAGTTTTCAGTGAGGGCAGAAAATAGATGTGCTCCTACCAGATGAAAAGAGAGGCCTTTCATCAAAGGACCTCTGGAAACTACATGCCGCCCAACTCTTCCGGGCTGTGCTTAAAGAACAGACGACTACTAACGACGAGATATAAGTAAGTAGAAGAATGCGACGTGGCGAAGATAGCGATAAGTTTCATTCGGAGATATAACGGTAAACAGCTTCTTCTCATGTCACTCAGGTAGTTATGTGCGATCTCCGTCACTCCGTGCGATCGTTCACTCACAGAATAGGAATAAAAATAGCACAAGATAGCGATGCAGTCGATCCGGTTCATGGTCTGATTGAGTTCGGAATCCCCACCTGACCCTTCAAGCTTCAAGCTTGAGCAGACTTGAGGTTTAAACTAACCTGGAGGACATAGTTTGATTTTTCTAAGTTGTAGAGAGTTCGCTTCGTTGGCGTTCATTGACGTGATATTTATGTTGGGCATCGGTGGCGAGTATCAGTAGCTAACCAAGTAGCATGATAGTCGATCTGGATAGTGCTTGGCAGAGGACTTTATGGCATCGTGATATAGCAAGTGTCGTTGAAATATGAATTATCGCTGTATGATCATGAGACAGTGGTATTGGAGATCTACAATAACTCATCTCTCCCCAGTGCCACGGTACGTTCGTTCGCCATATTTGGAAGCCTTAGATTAGATGTGACTCTCGAATCTCGAAACATCTAGATCTCGACCAGTTTGGACAATTTTATTTTCTTATTCAATGCGCGGTCGAAAGGCCGTGCCGAGTGCTGTGGGAAAATGATTCACCCGTCACACACATAGCAGTTTAAAGATAATCAAGCACAATTCGCAAACCAATTTGGTATGGTTGTATCCAAATTGAGCATATTTGAGTCTCGCTAGACGGTATTCTTGCTTCTTGTTCAGAATTCCTCGCGCGCGGCGGGCGCCGCAGGGTTCGTGACTAGGAATTTTTTTGCGATATGTAGAGCAGTGCTTCTCGGCGAATACATACCGTAATTATCTTCACGCCATCGTGCATCAAAGGCCAAGTAGGCGAATGACACCACAGACGAGAAATTTTTGCCCCACGGCGTTAAAATCTCTGGCCTGTCTGATTTCACGGCGGCTGGAGGAGCCGTGGACCCAGTTCACACTCCCCGCGCGTAAGCCGACTCCGTTCCAGTGCGTGGCCCTGGTTCCCGCCGTTGCGAAGACGGAAAACCACAGGTATAGCTGGCCCTACAACCCTGTCGAGAGAGCTGTTAAACTGGGCAGAGATATTAAAACCGATGGCCCGGGAGAGCGTACAGTAGTCGGCATGATTTCAGTCCCTCCTATGCTGTCTTGGCTGCCGAACGATATCTTGTGCACAACTCCCTACGCCGCTATACCTGGAATAAAGAGCGGCACAATGAGGGACATTTTAAACTATTATGTGGTTAGTTGTGACATTGGCCGTGGTTAAGGTGCGCTGGGCTTTTATTTATCTGAATCGCAAGTTTGGTAATGTTCCACGGCGAAGTCGAGTTTGGATTTGAGTTGTTACAAACACAATTCGCTTTGAAATAATTGGGCTGAAATATTTTGAGAGTCTTACATAGTTTGTTCTTAGTAATTCACTAGTCACTGCTTGTTGAGATTGCTAGTATTCCGAGTGCATCATCACCGGTTCATCACGCTTCAAACGAGGGCTTCCACGACACAACCGCGATGAACAAGGCTCGGTATTGGTCCCCTCGTCCAGAGAACGGTCACCGGTCTGCCCGCGACGTTCAATGCGTGCCAAGTCAAGCGTGTATTTTGTCAGCAGTTGCGACGTTGTTGCGACGGACGGGAATATAAATAATAGGCGTGATAGGCAAATATTCGCATGAATCCATCATTGAATGATGGGCCAGAATGACCGCAGTGTGAGCACTCGCCTCGAGCGGCGCAACGGGGAGCTACCCGAGACAAACCCAAGAGCTACTTAGGTATATGCACCTTATCACGACGTAGGCGCACGGACCACATTATTAGGGCAGGCAATCGGACGACTATAAGTACCGAACTATTCAGGCCCAGGCAAGGCCTCCCGCTCCCTCATTCCGAGTCGTCTCCTAGATTCATGCTCTCCGAAATTTCCCGCCTAGCGCCATTCAAGCTTGCTACGCCCTGTCATGCCCATCGTTTCCATCATATTCCCGCAGACTCTCGCTCTGTCTTACAATTCTCCTTCCGCTTGATCAACATCTTGCCAGCTTCCCTGGGCCCAATTCTCTCTGACACCTCCGTGTTTCGCCGTTTTCTATCGAAAGGACCGTCTTGTTTATACCAGACTATCTATGCGTCGTCGAGCAGGCTCGCAATCGTCTCCACCTGGTTTCAAAAGCACTGTCCTGTCAGTGTTTTTCCCAGTGGATCTCCGCATTGCCAACCTGAGCGACGACTCGTTGATGCCTGCTTATCTGGTGACCCTCGAGACTCCCTTTACTGCTTATTCAAGATATGTCATCTGCTATGTGTCGACGTCAAATAAGCATTTTATCTCCGCTGTCAATGATTTGCATCCCTGGGTATTTTATGCTTTTTCACGACCTCTGGGCGAGTTGGTACATAATCGTCAAGCCCGGGAATATTGGCCGGAGGCCGGTCGGGTCAAACACTACTCGGCGTTGGAAGATTACATTCCCCAGCGCTGCGGTGCGTTGACAATAATATATATGCTGACTCTTCCTGCTTGAGATTTGAGATAATAATAATTCATTCTATTTATGTGCCAATCAAAGAGTAAGGAGGGACTCATCGAGATAAAACGAATTAAATAAGGTTTCGAGAACAGAAAAGAAGCATATGGTGTGCCTGTGAAGGAGACCTCATCATTCTCTTCGGTTCTTTAACTGATAGAGTACACACCTTCGGGCTTTAGATATACAACTTGAACGGAAGAGCTGCGCAAAATTCTGGACAGGATGGTGCTTGGCGGCTATCAGTACCACGAGTAGGACACCCGCCGATCCGCCGAGGTAACTTGTGTCATTCCACTCCATCGTTGCCGCCTTCCCTATGCGGTACCGCAGATAGATAAGTAGCATCCCATGCAAGTTTCACTGCTGCGCCCTGTTGATCCTGGGAAGATCATGCTCGGTAGTACATCGTCCATATTTCTCCGTCAGCATCTGCTTAGTGGCGACTGTACACCGCGCCAGAAATGGGCTAGATGGCGCGAATCCCAAAATAACGCGTCGGGCGTCGTTCTCATTGCGCGGCTGCTTTCACCCAAAGCAGACGGCTCAGCGCTCGGCCAGCAACATTTTGAAACGTTTGAGTAGTTGGCACAATACTTTTGCAGTATAAAAGACAGGAATTGGCAAAGGTACCGCTCATTCTGCACTTTCTGAGCTTCCCTGGTATCAGTATGAAGTCAGCTCCCCTTCTTTCTGCTCTTGTTGCCTCTGCTCTGTTCGTTGGCCCTTCGCTCGCTATCACACTTACCGACCCTTCTCAATTAACAACTACTACATACGATTATATTATCGTGGGAGGTACGCGACGTCCCTGTAGATCATTAAGCTCAGGGCTTGACTTTGGATCAGCTGGAAATGCAGGACTTGTGCTTGCCAATCGACTTACAGAGAACTCAACTGCCACAGTTCTTGTCCTCGAGGCTGGTGTGAGGTGAGTTACAGTACAGTTGAATATCTGATTTTTTTCTATACTTACCTGTGGTTTCCCAGTGATGAGGGGGTAATTCCCGTCATGGCACCTTTCCTGGGGCCATCTGTGACGCCTGGTCCGTATATACTCACCTACGTTGATACAGTTCACATAATAATCATTTTTTGTAGATACGCCCTGGGACTGGAACTATACTACAGCCGCTCAGCCCGGTCTTGACAACAGGACATACCCATACCCACGAGGCCGCCTTCTCGGTGGGAGCAGTAGCGCAAGTATGTCTTAGCCTCCATTTCAGTCGTGCTATTTTTTACGAGTCCTCTCAGATTACCTGATTCATCAATACGGCACTAATGAGGACTGGAACCGGATCGCCAATGTCAGCGGCGATCCGGGATGGGCGTGGAGTAACATGGCCCAGTATATCCGGAGGGTACGCGGCGCTAAAATCTTTGAAATCAATCAGTCAATTCACACCTGTCTATGTATTATCTAGCACGAGAAGTTCGTTCAGCCTATAGACGGCCACAACACCACAGATGAATACATCCCATCCCTCCACTCTTACACTGGAGAGCTGCCAGTCAGTCTGCAGGTCGCCAATCAAACAATAGACGCCCTTGTTATAGAGACCACGCAGCAGCTCGCTGAGTTCCCATACAACGAAGATATCAGCGGCATCAACAACAACATGCTCGGAATTGGCTATGCGCAGTCCTCTATGACCGGGGGTGCGCGCTCTAGCTCTTCAACGAGCTATCTCGCGGACGCAAATGGGCGCCCTAATCTTACGGTCCTGATTAACGCAATGGTCACGAAGCTCCTCCCCACCACGACTGCGACCGGCGTCAATTCCTTCCTCACGGTCCAATTCTCCGACGCGCGAACTTTCTCAGGTATAGCAAAAATAGCACAACCTCGATTTAGTATATTGACATGTTTGTAGCCACCCCATCATTCCAGGTCCAGGCAAACAAGGAAGTCATCCTGTCAGCCGGATCCGTGGGGACGCCGCAGATCCTTCAACTTTCTGGCATCGGCGCACCGGCTGATCTTGAACCTCTGAACATCCCCGTCCTCGTGAATAGCCCCCTTGTTGGAAAGAACTTACAGGACCACCCCCTTCTCCCCAATATCTTCAATGTGCAAGGCGACAGCAGCCTCGACCACATCCTCCGCGACCCGACTGCAGTTGCCGCCGCCATTGCGCAGTGGGAAACGAACAGGACCGGCTTCGTATCTAACAATGTCGTGAACAACATTGGATTCGCGCGTCTCAATTCCACTGTCCTTTCTGAATTCTCTGATCCAGCTGCTGGCCCGACTACCCCGCATTTCGAAATGATCTTTGCGGTATGTCATATTTGCCTATAAATATTATGAGTGAAGCTGACGACTCTTCAAGGACTACTGGTTGGATCCCATCATTCCTATCCCCTCTAATGGAAGCTACTTTACCATTCTGACCGCCCTTGTGACGCCCACATCTCGCGAGTATACTGCTTCAACACAAATATATCGAACATTAATCATTCCTTACAGGTGGAACCGTTACAATTCAATCGACGGATCCTTTCGTCGCGCCACTCATTAACCCCAACATGCTTGATACATCATTCGACATCACCGCCATAGTTGAGAGCGTCAAGGCGATCAAGCGCTTCGCCGCCGCGCCGGCATGGGCCGACTACATCACCAGCCCCTTTGGAACGCTTGCCGGCACGACGGACGACGACCTCATCGCGCATGCGCGCGAACACACGTCAACTGTGTTCCACCCCTCGTCTACGGCGTCGATGACGTCATTCACGTCGTCAAACGGTGTCGTCAACCCTGATCTCACGGTAAAAGGAACGTCTGGCCTTCGTGTTGTCGACCTTTCTGCATTCGTGAGTGTTATCCACTATTATACATCGGAGAATGAGCTGATTTGTACCCCAGCCGTTCATTACTAGTTGCCACCCTCAGGGTCCCGTCTACATGCTCGCAGAACGCGCAGCAGATCTCATCAAAGCCACTCCTTAAGATTTTTTACCTTGCTACATGCTATCATTATTTCTGTTTTATTATTCCCTCGCACTACATACATAATCGCCTCGCCCTAGACCATAACGGGCTCAGGTCGCTTGACATACTCACTATTTATTCTTACTTGTATATCCTTCGTAATTTCAAATAATCACTTGGTTTATGTGACGGGATTAGCCTAAAGGAACATTTGCAGAATCTGGGAACCAGATTTATGGATGAAGCACCGCTCGCAGGCCTCCATATTCCTTATTTATAATCAGTTCTCCCTCAATGTGACCCGAAATATTTCCGCGACGTAGATCATATTTCTCTGTACTAAGTTACGGTTTTCACCGATGTCAGAATACATACACCGCCAAATTGTCAAAATGTAGCCGAAACCTGTAGCGTGAGACGTTTTCAGCGGCTTTGACCACCTGTGCCGTATGCCGACGGGATGTGATGGACAGGTCGGTATCTGACTAATTACAGCATGTGTCCAGGTCAACGTTTCCCCCAGCTGTGGGCCAAAGGTCTGCAAAAGCTGGAAACCTTAGATAGTGGAAATATTGCCATCAGGATCTGTAGCACATCTCTCAGGTTGTATATGGCTCATGCCAGTCATTTATTCAGGTACATATTTTGTGGACGGATTCAATGCATTAGATAGTAAAAAATGGTTATATTTCAATACGATGCTCGTGCTACTACATGATAGTGGTACTACCAGTAAACCTACCTACCGTCGGTCCGTTGCAACCTCACGACAAAGCACGCTGCTGGGGGATCATGTGCATCGAGGTGCATGTGGTAGGTAAATGCTCAGTATTGCTTGACGCAACTGGAAACAGACGCGGTGAGCATGATGAACTTTTGGGCGCATGTAATCTCTGCTTCTGTACAACATTGTTACTCACCTGGACCGGATACAACGCAGGCATGCTCATCCTGACCTCAGATGCAGTGCACCCGCCCGACCCCACTATGCAAGGTAGAGGCGAGGCGCTTGCGTCGGTTGGTGGGTCAGCATCTGTACCTGCAGGAGGGTTAGCCGTCAATATAGTACTGGGTTCTCAGCCGATGTGTCTACCTCTTACAAAGGGTTGGCGGAGGGGCGCGCCAACGTCGCGGCGGTCGTGATAGGCGCTGCTCAGTGCTGTTGATAGGTGGTGCATAGCCGGCGGCCGCAGTAATCAATGTCAATAGAAAACAATGTACTTAACAAGCACGTACCTGCGCAACCTGCCTGCAACAGAAGGTCCGGAATGGACCACGTTGCTAGAAGCCACCAAAGTAAAAGAAATGCGCAAGATCGAACTGGATAAGCCTGAAAGCTATGGGTGGGGTCAGTAGGTTTCCAACACGGCTGTTACACATGCACAGGCGCACGGAAGGAAATGTAAAGGTATGTGGGCGGACAATGAGGGGATGGTACGCGCCGCAAATGCAAGTGGTTGTTGAAATGAAAGGAGTGACGGCGTGTTTGGCTATGGTTGAAGGTCGGAAATACCAAACAAAAGAGCGGAGTTTGAACGACTTGATTGATTTTTTGTTCCGTTTTCATCACGAGTTTGTCGTACTTGACATTGAGCTCGAGTTTTACTCAAAATGGGCGTTATTTCTATCTTAAATACTTCATGAACTTTATTTCCCACTATATTCATGGGTTTCCGTGCTTCAGATAGCGTGCACAACATTAATTCCATAATATCGCTCTCAGGTCATATACACATTGGCATCAAACCTGGGAACCAGGTGTCAGAACCGCTGGGACGGACCTGCACGGCTCCAGCTGAGTACAACATGCCGTCATGCCGTACAGAGCTGGATCAAATACCTGTCAGGAGGAATTTTGATGGATGTGTGATCCGGGTATCGTACAATTGGCGGTGTACTACGCCGTGAACTTTTCACCATACGGATTTAAAATTTGAGTCGCGCTTTAAAACTGTGAGTAGCTCAAGATTCATCACGAAACCTTTTCCTCCTTGACTTCCGGACGTCTCGCAGAACGCTTCTGAGTCAATGAATCGTGAAGACACCTCCCGAACACGTCCATAGGTACATTAGATATCTCACCATTTATATGAATGAGTTTGCGAAAAGCAAGGACACATAATAGTCCGGAGGATTTTTGATGGAACACTCACTGTTCTCATTCCATAAATTATCAACCAAATTATCAAGACAGTTTGCGCGAATAATTGAATGCAAGGTCGGTGGGGATGCTTGAAACCACTGTTTGCCTGGCCTTTACTCGGGTATGGACTTATTTAACTATATTTTGTGTAGAGTTCCTGTGCGCATAGATGGAAAGATCGTTTATTGACGTGCCGTGGATTTTCCTGCACTCTGGACTACTTTTACGGAATAATCAAGTTACCTCACTGGCGCTGCGCCTCACTACGAGATATTTATATACTTCGTATTGATAGACTACCTAAATTTCCCGAAAAGGAAACGTGAATACACAATGTAGTTCTAAACTTTTGATGAGTCGTTTGAAGCTGATCTGGCGAAAACAGAAAGCATTACAGAGAAATAACAAGTCAACGATTATTCAAATATAATTGTAGTTAAATAGGGCATATTTCCTGAAGGAATTACCGGAACGAGCAGAATTTTGATGACTATCTCATGTATTGCTTTGCGGCTTTGCACACCGTGGGTAGGAGGCCCGAACCATCCTACTTTGTAATCCCGCCGGACTCAAGTCATGCTCAATAGTCGGTACCGCTCGGTATAAGCTTGATGGGGCTTTCTTGTAGCGGTCCAGCCAATCTTGAGCGCGTCTACCTCGGGGATTGTGGCATGAAATCCCCGTCCGCGTTACGCATCATCACCCTGCTGCCTGCTGATCTCAACCGTAGATAGCCGTGCACCGTGTTCAAAGTAGGCTTGAATTTAGTTAATGTAAAAATAACAGGTCGGGCATCGCTCATGGACTATGCGAATTAACAACAAACAGGATGGTGTCAATCGAGGAATCGAGACCTCTGCGTTTGGTATAAAAGAAGGTTAAGTCACTAACAGATATATTCACTCTTCACTCATCTCTCAATTACCTGCCTCCCTCAATGAAGTCTACATCTATCTTAATTTCCCTTGTGGCGTCCGCCCTTTTATCCACCCGAACATTCGCCGTCACAATTACAGACCCATCGCAGCTTACAACTGTAACCACAACTTACGACTACATAATCGTAGGAGGTAAGCTCAGTTAAATTAATACTTGTAAATTCTGAATCTCACACGCAATAAGCTGGAAATGCTGGTCTTGTGCTTGCCAATAGGTTGACAGAAAACGCGAATACCACTGTTCTTGTTCTTGAAGCTGGTGTAAGGTTCGTCATAAGCAATTTTTATTTCTCCTTCAAATGCTGAATTTATATGCATTATTTTAGCGATGCAGGAGTTATTCCCGTCATAGCACCGTTCCTAGGACCCACTGTCACCCCCGGTGAGTCTATCATATCTTGCGTGCAATCTACGAAAGACCTCTAAATCAGTCATTTAGACACTCCTTGGGATTGGAACTACACTACTGTCGCTCAGCCAGGTCTAGACAACAGGACATATCCGTATCCTCGAGGACGTCTGTTGGGAGGGAGCAGCAGTGCAAGTCAGTACTTATTATTTTCGGTGTTATGAATGCTGAATCACTGAACACCGGTGTTAGATTATCTCATCCATCAGTATGGCACCAATGACGATTGGAATAGAATGGCCAATGTCACTGGAGACGCCGGATGGTCTTGGGACAACATGAAACAATATATTGCAAGGGTGATTAGCTTTTTATTGTGCACATACTGTGTACTGACAATTTCCAACTTAGCACGAACAATTCATACTTCCCACAAATGGCCAAAATGTGTCCGACGAGTTCATTCCTTCCCTTCATTCCTTCACAGGAGAGCTGCCCGTCACTCTTCCTAACTGGAATCAGACAATAGACGCCCGTGTCATTACTACAACACAGCAGCTTACAGAATTTCCATATAATCAAGATATCAGTGGAATCAACAATGACTTGCTGGGTATCGGCTGGGCTCAGTCCTCCATGTCAGGAGGAAACAGGGCCAGTTCTTCAACTAGCTACCTTGCCGATGCCATTGAGCGCCCTAACCTCACAGTACTGATCAACGCTATGGTGACAAAGCTCCTTCCAACAGACAGTTCGGCCGCAGTTAAGTCCTTCCTCAACGTGCAATTCTCGGATGCACGTACAATGTTAGGTAACTGTTCCGTTATTTTAAGTGTTCTGTTTATGCTCAGGTGTACGGTTACTCCACAGCCACCCCTTCATTTCAAGTACAGGCAAACAAAGAGGTCATCTTATCTGCTGGATCCGTAGGAACGCCTCAGATCCTCCAACTTTCCGGTATAGGCGCACCTGATGATCTTACACCTTTGGACATACCTGTTCTTGTAAATAGCTCACAAGTAGGAAAGAATTTACAAGATCACCCGCTGCTTCCGAATATCTTCATCGCTCAAGGAAACTCTAGTCTCGATCACATTCTCCGAGACCCAGTTCAGATAGGCGCGGCTATTGCCCAATGGGAAGCAAACAGAACCGGCTTCGTGGGCAACAATGTCGTGAATAATATCGGCTTTGCAAGATTGAACTCTACCGTCCTCGAACAATTTACAGATCCCGCCGCCGGCCCGACAACACCTCACTATGAGATAATTTTTGCTGTATGTGTCGTTGAAATCATTATTCATTCAAACCATTTCTGATTAAATATTATAGGACTACTGGCTCGACCCCATCGTTCCTATCCCGGCCAATGGAAGTTACTTCACAATTCTCACTGCCCTAGTGACACCGACCTCTCGTACGTCCGCTCTTCAATTGTTTTTGAATAAAAATAGCTAAATCTTTAATAAATAGGCGGGTCTGTTACAATCCAATCGACGAACCCCTTCATGGCTCCCCTCATTAATCCCAATATGCTAGACACGGAATTCGACATCACGACGATGGTAGAAAGTGTCCAGGCCATCAAACGATTTGCAGCTGCGCCAGCATGGTCTGACTACGTCACGGGAGCATATGGATCGCTCGCTGCAACCTCGGAAGCAGACCTCGAGGCGCACGCCCGCCAGCATACCAGCACGGTTTTCCATCCGTCGTCCACAGCATCTATGGCATCGAGTACCTCCACTGACGGCGTCGTCAATCCCGACCTAACAGTGAAAGGGACTGCTGGACTCCGAATTGTTGATTTATCTGTCTTCGTAAGTCCCTTCGATCGCAATATCTGAATAACAGTAGCTGATTGTTGAACCAGCCCTTCATTCCAAGCTGCCATCCTCAGGGCCCTGTTTACATGCTCGCTGAAAGAGCTGCTGATATCATCAAATCCTCTTCTTAATTTCAGATATTTAATATCATTATTACTCCGTTCCTTCTCATTATATTTGCCTTCAGATTATACTGTCAATGGTATATCACTACTAATGATATGGCCCAATCGTAATTGTCCTTTCCCCCTCTTGAACACTCTTTATGTTGTCGATAAAATTATTAAATAAGATGGCTTTTCCAGACTAGGACTGCTTTCTGTGTAAGCACCGAATAGGCTTACGTTTTGTAGCGGCATGGACGCCAGATCTAGTTCATATCATTGAGAACTACTAGGATTAACGAGCTCATCCCGCACTCGCGCCGAATAATCAGGACATAAATGATAACACGCTCGCCTGCAGCGAGCATATAAATTTGATCCGGAGAAAATCTTGGATGTCACTACGTCCGCGGCTCTGAACTTATACGAGGAAGATTCTACGCTTTTAGCTTATATGCATTGCGAGTAATACGCTGGAGAAGGCGTGTCAGTACGTCAGACGTGATAAAGGGAACGGCATAACTCACGATTCTGGACCACGCAATGATACGGCGCAACGCTGAAATATACATATCCAGTGTTAGAAATAGTTCGCAATGTCGGGAGAGAGCAGCTCACCAAACTGTTGACCCAACGTATCCAATACCACCGCACTGGTAGTAATGCGCAATGGGAGTGCCCGTCGGTGCGGGAGTGGTCGTCTTCGTCGTTGTAGTCGACGTCTTCGTTGTGGTCGATGTGTGCGTTGTGGAGTTGCTAGTGGACTTTGAGGTGCTCGCTGTTGACGTGCTTGTCGACGTGCTTGTCGTCGTCGTGGACGTGGAGCTTGATGTCGTCGTGGTTGGCGTCGCGGTACTCGATGACGAAGAGGTGCTTGTCGGGAGCGTGCTGTTGCCAACCTTGCACCATCCGTCGCTATTTATGATGAAGTCAGTACTCCCATCAGGTTGGCTCTGTCCCCCCGCGTTATCCGCGTCCGCGGCAGTGTGGCAGAAGGAGAACAGCGAACATGTTAAGTCCGTGCTGCCGCCCTGCGGCTTGGTAAGCGCGCGTCGCAAAGTAGGTGGATATAAACGGTACCTTTCCGTTGACGTCGTGGAACGCTGAGAAAACAAAGTTAGATGAAGACGACTGCATCAGGGAAAAATCACCCACAGTTGACGAATGTACATCCCGGGACCGAGTCGCACATAGCCATGCAGTCTACATACGGAGAAAATCGATCAGATATCAATCATCGAAATCTATCAACATGCAGAAAATGCCGTACCAGCCACGGTCTCTACAAGACCGAACGTCAAGAAGTCGTTGGCTTGTACAGCAGTGGTAATGTTGTCGAAGGTCTCGATGTACCCGTCGATAGGCGTGGGTGTTGCGGTGACGGTGGTGGTGGTAGTCGTGGTCGCGGTCGTCGTGCTTACGTCCGTGACGGTGGTCGTGGCAGTAGCAGTCGTAGTCTTCGTGCTAGTCACGGTATCGGTAGTAGTAACCGGTGGCGGTGGCGGATACGGTGGCGGGTACGGTGACGGTGTGGGGCAGTGAAGTGCGTTGGGGTAATACCAGAGCAGGCGGCACATGAACTTGTACGTAGGAGTCAGCGCAAATTGAAATCACGGAGAAGATGCTATGCTCACTTCATGCAGGCACCAAAGGTCGGGATACTTCTCTGGATTAGGCCCGTAGTACCAGCCGGGAGTGGCCCCGGCGACCCATGGAGGGGTGGGTGCATTGTAGAAATTGTCCGGGCCGGTGTCGAATCCAAGGACGGCATTCACGTCAACCATCGCGTACATTTCAACCGCTGCAACAGAAACGGCGAAAGAAACAACAGAGAAAGGAAGCAAGCGCATGACTACTGGGAAGATACACAGGAGGCTAGACAGTTCGAAGCAATTGGTCGATGTCTGGGGGTTGATGAAAACTTTTCATGTTTTTATATCGAGAGCGGCCAACGCAGGATAATAGCAGGAATATTGACACCGTCCGCAATGTCATGTAAACTTCGTGCCTTGTCATGTGTCCCAATCGCTCTCAGAGCGGCGAGCGCAACTTCCAAACGTTTCGGAGAAGAGAATTACAGTTCTTGATGTCGCATACATCGGACCAGTGATCATGGCCTCAATCCAGCGAACGGCAGAAGAAAGTTCCATATGTTTTCCCGACATGCAGACAATAGACAGTGTGCACATGTCGTGGACGTGACTTCGAAAACCCACGGCAGACATATTTCCCATTCAAATATCAGTTTTCTCCGTTATGTTTTGATCAGACTTCGGCATTAGAGGTGACAAAGTAGCTGATAGACCGCTATCATAAATAGAGAAACTATACAGCTTTGACAGTATAGTACACGAGCACGTAGAACCCAGACGCGGAGATACTTTGAGGTCTTGGAAAAAAAATAGTACCCCACACCACACTTGGCAAAAGCACGTAGACCACTCGGACATCTCCAAGTATGTGATCGCTCAAAGCTGACAGCGGAGAGAACGGAAGCGAGACACAAGCCTAGAGGCGTTTTCGTCGCCTATGCAAGCAACAAATATCAGCGACAAAAATCCGATCCCGATAGCAGAGAGGGGTGACTGGAAGCATGATAGAAAGCATGATAGATCACTACAGGCAGCCCGATGAAGGTGGATTGTAATCCGCTGTTGTTTGAATAAGGCATCCAAGATGAAGGCTTGCTATTGAAATTGGAAGGTAGATCGTTGACCAGAAATACCGAGGGTTCGGAGAAGTGTTCAACAAACCAGCGGCCAGAGCGGGGTTCATTTCACGGAGGTTTATTGACAGTTCTTCGAGGATATGGTGGCAGCTTCAAGTTTGAGCGACACAATGCATATGTTTTGGCCATTTGATATGAGGCGGCCTGACGTCTACGAATACACCGGTTTCACTGTGGACTGCTTGGTCGAGAGCTTTGAAGATTGATCCGTATGTGACGTATCCCACCGCATCTCGTGGTCCAATGACTAGTGTTGCACACATTGGGAGTTTCATCGGGTAGGCGCGTAGAAGTTCGTGTTCTTGACGTATCGATAGAGTAGATGGAAGGTAGGACGGACATGGTGTGCGGAAGGAGCAAAACAGAAACGGGTGATATTGACGCACAGGCCATCGAAAACACATTAGGGCAGGCAGTTCTGACTAAATAAAGGCTCGGCTCCAACTTTCTCGGTGTTTTTTTCCACCCTACTTACTCTTGTACTCTTGGACCCTTCAATGCGGCTTACGGCGCTTTCGCTCGTTTACATGTGGCTGCATGTCTTCCTATTCGCGCACAGACAATTCAGCCGTCTTGTCTCGGATCAATACGCCCTGTATCTCATCCGCATCTTACCTCGTCGCGCAGGTGCTTGACTCTCTCTAAATGACCTGAATCTGCTGTTCTTTGTACCAGTGTCTCACCCAATGTATCTCTGCGTTATCAATCTGAGGGACGCGTCTGAGCAGTGTCTGGCCGTGTGCTCTATCTTTACTTGTTCTGGACCATGTGACCGTGCCTTATGGCCAACCTTTCTCTGGGCCCAACAAAGGCGCAGCTTAAATCCAGCTTTCTATCACAGCTCCAGTTCAAGCTTCGATACTTGACAGTCGCCACTGGGCTGGGTGCATGCTCTTCTGCCATTCCCCGTCGTAATTTATCAAACTCAAAAGAGGTGTTTAGTGTCCATCTTTATGAATTGTATTCTGATAAATGGCTAACTTTATTTCTGCAGGGATATTGTAAACGGCATGCTTGCATTGTTTGTAGCTCGCAGTTCGGTCCGACAGGATGAAGAAGCTTATCTATAGAACGCCTGAAGTACTCAGTATGTTAATGCATGCATGTCAAGATTGCTATATTTATCTTGCTCTTGCGGGCTTTGGTGGGCGGTGAGATCTGGAACAACCTTCTTCATCGGTCTTGCTTTTATCCGTGATGGGTTTAAACAAATGGGGGATTCATCATCTCAATTGTGTGAGCAGGTTACAACCTATGATGCAACGTAGGCCCGACTGAAAGGCGGGGAACACTCCGCTCTACTCAACCGCATTGGACTTGTTTAGGGACAAACTACAATGTTACACGTGGGTGTTTCAAGACCGTTTTACATTTCATTGATCAGAAATCTCTTATGGTTCTGCGAGCGCTTGATATAGGTCCATAAGCGCCCAGTCGTATGCGTGGTAGGTATCTCATTGCGGGCTCTATTATTTACTGACATCTTGCCACAGTAAAGCCATCCACTTTTCTCCCAGCCCGTTGATGTCAAGATGTTGCCATTGGAAGACGACTGTCTTTGAGTGAATGGTGTGCATGGGACCCGATTTGTAGTCAGACGAGGTCAGGCGATCACAGTTTGGCCCAGAGTGGCAGTTCGCCCGGCGAGTGTATCAAATGGAACGTCGGTGACAGGTATACTTGATCTGCTTCCCATATCTGATTTAAACTCGAACTTTAAAGATCCAGGAATGAGTCACTCTCTTTTCTTCCTGCCCCACACCTTCAACTCGGTCAAGCAACATATCCCCGACTCTTGCGCAGTCCGCTCCAGCTATTCATCTTTCACTAAACTCGGTTTTCCAAATACAATATGAGCTATGGCGACTCGGGCCCTCCCGACCGGCCCCCTCACCGGAAACGCGATAAACATATGTCCGTGCCTATTTTCTGAGGTATCGAATCATTGACTGATCACGAACGTCGTATGTCACTAGTTTTCCCATAGAGTGAGTGGAATAGGCGTATGAGCTTCCGCTCGAGTAAACTTTGTTTTCATGTGGCTCATGCAGACAAGCGTATTCAATTCCTCCATACCACCCGTCTTCTCTAGGTTCCTCTAACCCTCGTCCGCCATTTCCATCTGCCCCTCAGTTCCCACCACCGTAAGTGACGGCACACGATGTTGGTTTCTCGTTCTAACGGTTTTGTAGATTTCCGAGTCCACAATATGGCAGAGACCCCGCACCATTTGCCATGCAGTGGGGTGTCAGCTCTCCGAATCCTCCGTCAAGCAACGCCAGTGGGTTTCCCTCTCCCGGGGACTTTGGAAGTTTCCCATCCTCGTGAGCTTACTTATCTAGTCCTCCATTTAAATCTGATTAATGATTCGTTGATGGATTTGATAAATCCAGGCCGTCACAGTTTCCTGTACCATCCACGGACCATGTCCCACTCAGCTCGATCTATCACCCACCTGTTATTCCAGAGCCACACATAACGCAACTGCCCTCTAGTTCCGGTCCTTACGCACCTGTATTGCCTACTCGCATTCAATCTTTCTCATCCTTTGTCCAACCCACTATTCGGATGCCTGAGCCCCAGCAGGCTAGCACTGCCCCACCATATCCATCGTACCAACAGAATGTGTGGGACCCACGCAATACTGTATATCAACGTGAAGAGCCGTTTCAAAGCGGGAGTCGAGCGAGAGAGGGGGACTCTACAGGCTACAACCCACCTGCACAACCGCCGGAAGTCAACCCTCTGGAGAGCCGCATTCCTCCTTTCAGTGTCCCCAACCAACAAGCACCCCCAAATGACGTGAATCGCACGGAAGTCCATCGCGATAGACCTAACCAGTACCGACCTCCAGCTTCTGAACGAGAGCAAACGCGCAAACAGAAATATCGACCTCCACTCAACCAACAGCCTCAGCCATTCAACCCGGAGCGAGCCTACCCTGACCGTCCAGTCCCGTTGGACGACCGTAGAGATCAAGGACAGTCTTTGTCGTCTGCATCATCGTCTCGGCCGGTACACGCGGAGCAACGCCAACACGAGCGCCTCCGTCCATCTCCCAGTCAGCACTCTCCTCCCGCACATCGCCTCGATAGACGTCACTCACAGTCTCTCCGGCCACCATTGAGCCCTCACAGCGTCGGCTCGGACGCTCCGCCCTCATACACGTCATCGCCACAAATGTCAACAGCGTCGTCGCCGCGGCCATTTACGGCGTCTCCGCCGTCTCGCCCGCTTACAGATTCTACTCGCACTCCGGATATGGATGTCCTTTCGGCCCAGTTACAGCATGGCATAAACTTTCGCCTACATCCACCACCCCCGGGGAGGCCGCACGGAACTCGTCTGAGCGGGACAGCGACAATGAATGAAGCCTCGAGTTCAAGCGCACCAAACGTTGATCGTCCGCGGAGACGTCCCAAGCACGAGCCGTCGCGAAACGAGAAGTACAGACCCGACTTCGTGTATGGTGGGATGAAGAAGGCGCTACTGGTACGTCATTAACCTTGTTGAATATGACATGCAGGTGACCTCGGGTTTTTCGTACGGACAGATTGGGATAAACTATACAGGAAAACTTCATCAGTTAAATGGATGTATTAACGATGTATTAAGAACACGTCAGTTTCTAATCGGTGCGGTCGCGATTCACTGTGAAAAGCATGATCGATGATGAACAGACATATGTAGAGCACGGCAGCTACAGAAAAAGTGACATTGCCCTCCTTACCGATGATTCTCCTGAACCAGGGAGACGGCCGACGAGACAGAATATTATAAAATACATGGAGGAGCTAGTAGAGAGCGCCGAAGAACACGATACTTTATTCTTACAATGTGGGTTGTAACATTCGTCGGGCCACTGTCACTCTATGCAGCGCTATAACGTTGAACATATCTGCGTTTAGATTCTGGGCACGGGGGACAAATACCTGACCAAGATGGCGACGAGGATGAGGGAATGGACTCAAGTACGACTGGTTTCTAGCGTTGAGCTGGAGGTACTGATTCATCATTTATTCACAGCTATAAAGCCATTAGATTATGAAGAAGACGACGATATTGTGGATGATGTACGTAGTGTTTCTAATCTCGTTGACCTCTTCTTGAAACTCACATGCATATATAGAAATTACACGAATTACTGGTGAAGCCACTTCCGGAGGGGTGTAGGCTGACTGTAAGTTTGAGGATGTTTTCTTATCATGTTCTCATTTCTGCAACGATTATATGTAGGCTTTAGTCGATGTGAGTCGCTTTGTCGCAGTACCAAATGTAAGTTCATTTATGGCGTGAAGTCGTGCCATTCGGGAACGATTCTAGGTAAATAATTTCTCATCTTATTGGAGGGTCTAATTGAGGTTTTGTCGCTCCTATGTGATATAGATCTCCCTTATATGGTCAGTTGTTGTTTGATATCGAGTGAAAATGTACCGCTTGCTCAATTGCCAACTATAGTATTGCTTCAATCCGAATACTCAATCTATTAGTCTCAAAGTCAACGACAATGGGTTACATAAAGCATCAAACTCTGATGTTGTAAGCCGACCGCAACTTATTTTTCGCCCTCGTTGTCATACTCATATTGGCTCCTTAAATAGGTATTATTTGCAGGATGTATGGATGCGGAGACCGGTGCGGATACGACGGAGAATGGACTGGATGTGGGCGCCATGAATTGGGTGAGGGTTCTACTAATGAATGCTTGTTATGCTGATCTGACAGAATATTAATGCTACCCAGGCATTCATTGAATCTTTACGTGAGTTCTCTCTTTATTTGTATGGCATTGTTATAGAGTACTATTCAATTCGACTCAATAGTGGAAAACCCAAATCAGACCTACCGTGAACTATTCAAGAGCATTAGGTCAGTCCCCTACCCTGTCGTCACCAAGATAACCATCTTAAACAAGAGTAGCAATACAATAAGATACAAATATAATCAGACTCCAGTCATGAGCGCCTCTCATAAGATCGTATGGCAACTTACTTATTGATGCATTTTTCCTACTAACCGTACCGCTCCTTTTCCGCAGGATTTAAACGCAAGATTTGTGTGCTAATTACCATAATATATACACGGGTTATTATTTTGCTTTGGTCTTTAGCATATATCTTACTATTTCGTAGGGCACGCACATATATTCTAATAATCGTGCCGGTCTCTTGTATTTTCTGTATTCTCTACTCATGTTGCATTTCATGTACATCAATCACATATGCCTCTACCAATGACTCGGAGAAAGTGACAGGAAAATAGCATGCGACTGCACCGCCGATGGTAGCAAGCTCCCATAATAACCCAACGTCAGCGTCCTCTCCCTACGACAGCGGGAGACACCATGAAAAGTTCTGAGTGCAGGAAAGCTGACATTTAGCAGACGATTTCCATCAATTTCCAGCTTCTCTCTGGCAGGTAATGATTCCCCAGGTATGAGTCGATCGACGAATACATGCTGTCCCTGAGATCCTGACCCAACGAATTGCGGAGAAGCTGACCATCGCGCTGGTGATGATAAAATTGACTTTCGTGCTAAGAGCAAGCAGTACGATTATTCATACATGTATAGACGGGTTGCGGTGAGGGAGAACGCATGCAGTCATGACGAGTGCGGGGGTGGTATCTATGGAGTCGGTCGGAGCAGCCCAGAGAGAGAACGGTGCGTAAGCGATGGTAGTCTGCGCGCGGTGGATTTGATTTCCAGAGTATTGGGGACGCTAAGCATTTCGTGCAGAGACGACAACGCCGACAGTGGACTGCAGCGATATGGTTTAGAGACTCTGTATGCGCCGACAGTGGCCTGATGCTCGAACTCGGGAATCCTGAGTGCTGTGAGCGTTAGTGAGCGTTGAAAGCGATGATGAGAAAGACCATGGAATCTGGAATCTGGAGCTGAGTTGGGTGAGCGGGAGGCACAGCATAGGACTGGCAGCGTCGACAGCTGGTAGTGAAGGAAAATCTGAGAGTTTAGCACAAGGGCGTCGGGGAAGTGTCGTGAGCCTTGAATATTTGAGTTAATGCCACTTGGGGTCTGAATGGAGAGATGTGTGGATATGAGGGCGATGAGGATGGGATGTCCACGTCAATGGGGTCAGAGCCTGCGCGTCTGTGTACGGGAAGGGCGTAAAAGCCTGCGGAGGTCAAAATATGCAAGGGTGGACAATAAACTGACCTCCATTGTAGGATTGTCTGTTGTTTTGGTGCTGCGGCCATGAACTTTGAAGCATTCATGTACAGGCGTAATGACCTGGCGAAATATGAGCGTTCGAGCACATTAGAAAACAATAAGGATGGAGCGTCGCTGGAATATGAGAGAACTACATGAGACTCTAGAAACTGGGGCTGACTGCTTCCGGGGCATGGGCGGCCAGGGTGGCGGTGTGGTGGGCGACTCGGATGTTGGAGCCAGGGAACGGGCCCAATCGAGCGAGACGTCTTGAAAAAGCATGCGGGTGGTAAGGAAGAATATCTATGAAGGAGGCCTAGGCACTTTCGCATCGCACTGTCGGCATTCTTCGAGTAGGCGACTCAAGCTCAAGCTCAAGATCAATCGATCAAGGTCAAGGTCGATGCGCATCGTCATCGTCGTCGACGACCAAGAGGTCGTGAGAATATCGCGGCCTGCCACCGAAGTCTGTTCTATTTTTGGCTCACAGCGACGCCCTCCTTACTCTCTTTGTATTGAAGCTGGTAATAGCGTACAATATGGCCTCTTCTAGTCAGCTAGTTGTGTATGATGGAGCCTTACTCTATATATTAATTAATTGAGAGGACTTGGGCGCGGGTGGATTGAAAGCCACAGGGGGAAATGGCCATACGCGATCAATCTGAGCGCTCACCTCATTCATTCGGCCAACACCGCCTTACATAGTGCGCCACCCACTTGAAGCTCGTCTTGTAGGCGTCGCTTTGTCGGTCCAAAATAAAGAAGTGGGCCTGGCAGTGATGTTGAACACACAAACTATGCAGATCGAGATCGAGCAGAGAACTACAGGCTGGCACCTGCTTATTATGAATATTTGTGGAACACCTATTTTTGCCTACTGAGCGCTACTATCCACATATAGCCTGATGCAAAAGAGATCATAATGATTGTTGCCTGATCTGCTCTGGATAAATACATGTAATGAGTCTTAGCCTATAAATCTTCCAGTATTAACAACTCGTTCTTTCTGCTTTCTTACGAGTGATAAAATTACTGAATGGCAGAAGTTAATTCACGGGCAAATTGTTCCCTGCTTAGCATGCAAATGCCCGATTCAAGCCTCTCTGGGATATCAATGACATGAGTCTAAGACGACCGCAGTCGTTCTCTGATGATCACAGGAATGTCAGTACAATAATAAACCAATTATAAATCGTAGTATGTTCGAAGACAAGGAAGACCACCGATCGCTCTAACCTGAATGTCCTCCCCACACGGAATCAGCTTCCCACATGTGCCTCTTACACCTGCGGACCTTGTAACACTCGAACAACGAACTCTGATAACAAACTATGCAGCAGTAGCATCCCTCGCAGTGAGCCCGTCAATAAACTTCAACAAAATTCAAAATCTGATTGAATCTGATTCTGTTGTTGTTCGAAAACACAGTTCTTGATTCGGGACATCTTCGATAACATTATCAACGATTATAATTTTCTCAAGTCCGGTTTGAATATCCCATTGCTTGCCTACTTTTCATCCAGGTCGGTGAAAGGCGCTCTACTTACCATGCTTGCCTCCTAATCTAAATTGACTAGTAAGAATTGCAACCGTTGCATTCCTGCTTTGTTCGGTGGTATTTTCAAGTGAGCTGTCTGAACACCGTTCTGTGGAATATACATATAATTGACACAACAATATCCCAGGTATACAAAGCAGTCACTGTACCCTTTTCATCACTCTAGTATCCTCATTCTCTTCGGTGGCGTTTTCATGCACAGCGATACTGTTCTTCCTCCGACTGCGAGCAGTCTACAACCGAAACCAGGTCGTCGTTGTAACATTCTTCGTCCTGTGGCTCGTCTTTCCGGCTCTGTCAATTACATTGCCGCTCCTTATCACCATTCGCCAGGTTTATAACTCAACAAAATACTGCCCCAGTGGAATATTTAACGATGGTGTAATATTCATTATGCAACTGGCAACACTGGTGTACGACACGCTGGTATTCATCGCTATCTCTCGGCGTTTATGTCAAATTTCAAGCGTCAAACCATCGGGCCCAAAAGAAAACATGAGATTAATACTTTTTGGAAAACACCTTCCCGCGTTCACGAAGAGCCTCTACCGTGATGGACAGGTGTATTATCTGTAAATATACGAATCTCACATCTATCGGTTTATGCTTACTTTTGACCATTTTCAGGACAACTTTGATCGCTGGGATAATCGCCGGTGCATTTGCCTTCATTCCTGGGGTTCCTGCTCTGTTGGCACTACTGGTAGTGTCTCCATACGCTGCCCTTGTCAATATCATGGCGTGCAGAGTCTACCGGCGGACGCGGATGGGAATGATTCGAGAGGTCGAGATATCGACGTCTGCCATGGAGGGGGATGGCACGCCAGTCGCAGACGCAATAAAATTCAATAGTAATCCAACAGCCAACTACGTGGGCGTCCCTAATGCCAGTTCTCACCCTGAGGCGATGGGGCTACCATTGTCACGAGGCGAAATCTGATATGAGAAAAGTATGTTCGTCCGGGCTCTATCCGCATCCCTTTCCATTACTTTTCTGTTCTCAAAGTTTGAAATTAGCCCAAGAACTTTTCATTATTATGGAGCAGGTAGATACAAATACATTATAACATACCCAATCTCGCGCGGCTCAATACTGCTTAAGAGCTTTCATGAAAGAGAGCGTTCCTGGTTCTGACAGATGGACACAGTGGTTAACACACGCGCGTGCGGCGTCGCGTCGTACCCAGATTGGTGTTGAAGCTGAAGCGCTGAAGCGCTGAGGTCTGAGGCCTGAGGGCGGGAAAGCTTGGCGAACGCAGCGACGCTCAGATCACTGTCCAGATGCACTGATGAGATGCAACGTCAAGGCAGGTTTGGGCAATATCAGAGGCAGTTCAGTCAGCAGTGCGATAGTCAAGAGCAAGCGAGATAACAACTCAAGAAGCCCGTGCAAACGTTGACTACGCGGCGGTCCACAGCCTTTTCGCCTCGCCGCTGGCGGCGTTCTTGGAGTAGATGTTGGGTTGATGTCGAACAAGAGGCGTGCGAACCGTAACGTCGCAGCTCTCCATCAATTTCGGTTCTCAGGCCCAGGGCGCGTCTTGGGCCCGCCGCGACGCTGCCACTGCATCCCTACTCAATATTCAATCCTTACTTATCTCCCAAAAACCATCTTCCAGAAATGATTTTGGGAAGTGTGCTCCTTTTGCTCTTCGATCACGCTACCCCAAAATAGAGTTTCTTCACCCTGAGTCGACCACCGCGCGCACTGGTAAACGCCACTGATGCACGGATGTATTCAAGATCAAACGACGCCTAGATGAGCCTGAATGGTGTGCGATCAAGAACCCAGCAACTGCGGAACTGATACGGTCGTGCATGGTGTTTGTGGAACGTCGGACACTATTATTCACCGTCGTCGCGCAAGTTTTCTGTAGTCACTATATGGACATTACTTGTACATCCCTCAAATATCTCCGTTCACGATGATTGTCACCTGGGATGCTCATACCCAGATTCCAAATTAAAATGATTGGAGGTCCAAGCTTTTGAAGTAATTACTATGAGTCTAGGAGTATTCACAACCATCACTTGAAGTATCTTTGATCAGCACTGCCAATACTACCAGCGTGACAACAAACAAATTAAAAATTGTAGCATGTTCAAACGTTCAAGGGCAATGAAACTTCTTGACCTGTCTGCGCTTATCTTGAATGACCTCTACTGAGCAGCTGTTTGCCGGTTTTGCAATAATTGAACGGCAAACGCTCACAGCAAAATATTCAGCAATTGTGTCTCTTTCAGTGAGCCGGTCAACCATTTTCCCAGTTCACAATTTAGATTTATCTGCTGAATACATAGATCTTGGCTCGCGACATCATGGTCAACATCGTCAGTGACTATAATTTTCTCAAATCAGGCTTGAATATTCCATTGTGTGCTTACTTTGCTCAATTTTTCGGTGTTCTTTTAACCTAAAATGATCGACAAGAGTCGCAACCATGGCATATCTTCTGATTTCAGTAATATTCGCAAGTAAGGTTTCTCATAGCATAGTTTGGGATGCAAACATTTACACAGCATATTCTAGGCATACCAAGTAGAAATTGTCTCCTTTTGGGCACTGTAGTGGCGGCTTGCTCTTCGGTGGCGTATTCATGCACAACACTACTTTTCTTTCTCCGACTTCGGGCAATCTATAATCAAAATTTCTTCCTTGTTTCAACATTTCTTACACTGTGGCTCGCATTTCCAGCGTTGTCAATCTATTTCCCATACATTATCAACATACAGTCAGATCTGACTCTTCTTCAAGATTTGGAGGCAGCTCCATACTGCCCTATTCAAGTGTTCTATGCCCAGAAACTAGTATTTTACACACAGCTGTCTCTATCGCGATGGCCAGGTATATTATCTGTGAATATTCAAAGCTCATATTTATCGGTTGATGATCATGCTTACCTTAATTCCTCAGGACCACGTTGATCGCTGGGATTTTTGTCAGCATCTTCACACTCTCTACAGTTTCTGAACTTCTGCAGTTACTCGTGCTACCCCCATACGTAGCCCTCGTCAATATAATGGCATGTAGGGTCTACAGACGGACGCGGAAGGGAACTATACGGGAGTCTGAGATATCAACGTCCGCCATTGAGCGCGCTGGGGTACCAGTTGCACGCTCCTGCTCAATAATGTTCAACAATGATTCGACTACCACCGATGCTACCACCTCCTTTTACAACTCGCACCATGAATCATGATGAAACAGGCTCTCTAATTAGCACAAGGATAAATATTGTTTGAGTCCACTATGCATATGATCCTCCATCTCATTCGCATTCCCCATTCACATCGTTTTCTGCAATCTTTCATCTGCTTTCCCCAAGTTACCTGTTTACTGTAAAATCAAAAAATTAACTACCTTATGCCGAGAAATGTACCGGATATAGTGCCCAATCGGGTATGCCGAGGTGCCGCACGCACGTGGCCGGCGGCGCGCGCCCTCCGCCTTGCCTCCCGGTGGGGCCGCAGCCGTGCTTGCAGCTCTGGGGGCAGCGGGACGGGCCTGGAAAAGATACGCGTATTTGCTAAAAATAACTGTTCTTGATGGCGGCTGGGGCTCTGCGCGATGGCCGGAGCTTGCCGGCGACTCCATCAAGGGTCTTGCATCCCGGTGCTCTCTCAAAAGCTTTTGGGCGGGTTATTTAATACAGGGAGATGGGAGGCTTTTAATTTAATTGTATTCATAGGGGACACACACAATACCATGAGATTCCACTAAAATAGACCTAATAAGACTCTAAGAGAGCTTGCTCAAAAAATCGATTTTTTCTGTTTCCACACTACTGACACTGCCTGTCTAATATTTCCATAAATTGGAACGGCCCCTGGTGCCGTGAAGCGTTCTCGGCGCCGTCGCGTACATTGGTGCGCATCAGCGGCCGCGCGCCGCGCGCCCCCGGAACTTGCCGCAATTTACGCTGGCGTAAATTCAAGCGTAAATTCATCGAAATAACTGTACTTAAGTTCACGCTCCGGGCATATAATCCACGCCCCTGGCGCTCTTGGGTCGCGATGCCCTCAAGTAGGAAGTCTCTTCACCCTCTGTTACTCCACCGTGCGCACTGGTATACACCACTGCTGCGCAGGATATATTGAAGATAAAAAAACAACACCTGGACAAGTTCCGTCAACGTCGGTCGGTGTACGATTGCGATCAAAAACCGAGTGGCGCGGCGCCTCGCGGCGCCCGTGTTGGATGGTTGGGACTGTTCGTGGACTCGGAACGGCCGTAATTGTTCGCTATCGGCACGCATTTCTTTTGAGGTCACTTGAGTGACATATCTCGTACATCTTGGTTCACGGTGATTGTTTCCTCAGGCTGAGATCCTCCAGATGAGAGTGCAAAATCTACATATATCCAGATGCCTGATTGAGAATGATTAGGGAGCCAAGTTTCAATGTAATTACGGTGAGTCTAAGGGCACCACAAACATGATATTTATCTGATGCCACTTGGAGTATCTCTGATGATCATAACACTGTCGACACAATAATAGATCAATTATATATCGTAGCATGTTCAAGGGAAAGGAAGCCTATCGAACTGTCTACGCGGCTACGTCCATCTTGAATGGCCTCTACCACTATACTGACAGGAGACTATTCAACAATAGCGTCTCTTTCAGTGAGTTGGTAAACCAATTACTCAAACCACAACCTTTTAACTTTCTCGGATGAATATACAGTTTTTAATTTGTGACATTGTGGACAACATTGTCACCGATTATGATTTTCTCAAAGCAGGCTTGAATATTCCATTATGTACATACCTTGTATCAAGGTCAGTGAACGCGCTTCATTTCTATTCCTCCAACCTCAAACAATTAACAAGAGTTGCAACCATGGGATATCTTCCGATTTCAGTAATATTTTCAAGTAAGGTTTCTTATCGCATTCTGTGGGACGCACCCATTTACGCAACATATTTGAGGCGTAAAAAGTGGAAATTGTATTTATTTGGGCACTGCAGTAGCACTTTGCTCTTCGGTGGCGTTTTCATGCACGACACTGCTGTTCTTTCTCCGACTTCGGGCAATCTACAATCAAAATCGTATCATTGTTTCAACATTTTTTACGCTGTGGCTTGCGTTTCCAGCGTTGTCAATCTATCTTCCATACCTCATTGGCACGAGGATTTCTAGTACCCATCAAGATTTGGAAGCAGTTGAATACTCTAAATACTGCCCCGATGAAGTTCCCCTCCTTGCCCAGAAAATAGTACTTGTCGTACAAGTGGTGACACTGGCGTATGACACGATGGTGTTCATTGCTATCTCTTGGCGCCTATGTCAAATTTCAGCTGTCAAACCACCGGGTCCTCAAGAAAGCCTGAAATTACTATTGTTTGGGAAGTACCTTCCGACATTCACGAAGAGTCTCTATCGCGATGGCCAGGTATATTATCTGTAAATATTCAAAGCTCGTCTTTATCGGTCGATGCTTACCTTTATTTCTTAGGACCACGTTGATTGCTGGGATTTTTGTCAGTATCTGTTCATTCTCTTTTGTTTTTCCACTGGAACTGCGATTAATCATACCACCTCCCTATGCGGCCTTCGTCAACATAATGGCATGTGGAGTCTATCGACGGACGCGGAAGGGGATCATACGGGAGTCTGAGATATCAACATCCGCCATCGAGTGTGCTGGGGTACCAGCTGCACGTGCAATCATGTTCAAGACTGAGTCCGCCGATGCCACTGGTCCCCTTCACAATTCACACCACGTTGAAACAGATTCTATAATTAGCATAAGGAGAGGTCTGGTTTGAAACGAGTATGTTTTGACCCTCTATGTTATTCTCATTCCGCGCTCGTATCATTTTTTGCTACTACCTCTTCCTTATTTGTTTACATTGAAAGAGATATATTTATACATGTATATGCATACTAAATTTCATTCCCAATTCCCTGGAAGCTCCTCTTTGTGACATCCACTTTTGGCAATGCAAGCGCATGTGTCCCAATTCGGAAAATATTGCCATATTTGCTCATTTAAGCAGGCAGTGTGTCGCGCGCATTGCGGCTTGCCATTAAAATCCTTTTTATTCTTGGCTCACAAGGCGCGCTCCCACCCGTCTACATTTCACCAAAGCGTAGCAGCCACTTTGAAACGGTTATCACTCCATCTTTGGAAACCCAGAATAGGTCCCAGTACTAGACGGCGTCTTAAAGAACTTGACGCTCTTATTGTAGGCTCTATTTAAATGCTGTGCCAAAATCCAGAGTTCCCACTTCCATAGCGCAGGGCGGAAATGAAGCTGCTATCGATCGTCATGCATCAACTAGTTACATCCGACAGGACATTCACTTGTTGATTCGTTGATTCATAATCGCATCGTCCTCGTAAGGTAGACCTTTAGGGCTAGTCACCATATCCCGCTTCGAACGACTACTCTCTTGTATTCGTGCTATCGGAGCTAGTATCTATGATCTGTCGTGACGGCTGTGTCGTAATCGCAGATGGACAACGGTTCGAGCGGCCATCGCGGCCCATCATCAGCATTTACTCTTTGTCGGTGCATTACTGCGAAAATTCTGCGTCCCGTACATGCTTCGACGCGTGTATGTTAAGCGAGTCCATTAAGCACAGCAGTACTCAGTGTCCGTTTCTTGGGTACCGCTCTCCAGGCGTCGAATGGTATGCTTTTCGAAGGGGTACATTCCGAGTACTCCACTGAGGCCTTCGCGGCCAACGTGTCTGCATAATATGAGCCAGCGAAGGCAATCAAGGAGAATAGCACATACTCGAGAATCGCTCGTGCATTCCATGACGAGCCATCACCCACGGAGAGCATCTTGCACACCCCTACATCCACCTCCGTAATCGATCCACGCTCCGGCCCCGCATTCGACATGCGCAAGAGCCGATCCGACGAGGTTTCGGCGCGCCATACTCTGAATCGAAGGCCACGCCCGCCACCCAGCCCACTCTACGAACACACATCGCCACTGTCGTCGACATGAGAGCGCACTGTGCAGTACGCCGCGCCGCGAAGATGTGCACCCGTATCCGCCACAGATGTACTGTGCCTTCAGTTCGTGGACAGCCTCACAGTTGAAAGATATGGAAGTGGGAACCAGGTGCACCGAGCTGGACGCCGAAGACACGCGCGGAGCATCGCAGAAGAAGCGGCGCGGCGCCGGCAAATGTTCACGCATGTATTTTCGACGTGAGCACGGTTCGTGAGCAGTTGCGAGCCGTAGGTCGTTATGGCGCCCTGAATGCCCTGATGTCAAGAGCGGGAAGCGGTTGAGGCGGCGGCGGCGGCGGGGCGCAGTTCTCGAGTGGACGGCGAGAACTTTAGAGCACGGCTGACGGCGTCGTGTAAGCTGATAGTCCCAACGCGTATGTACAATAGGCGATGGCGCCGTGCTGGAGAGTGCGGCGAGGGGTACGTGGAGTGTAGGTGCGAGGAAAGCTTGAAGCTGAGGCGTCGTGTGAGTCTCCGAGGTCAGCCCGAGCGATAGCAGGCGCGCACAGGAAGAGGAAGATGGATGAGGGTGATCTGTGCTGCGGGCGGAATTGCGAAGAGCGAGGGAGAGGCGGCGATGATTCAAGCTGTGCAAGCAGAAGTAGATGAGATGCGGTCTTGGGCCGAAGTAAAGTGATCTCCGTGTACGCGGGTGATCGCGGAAGACGTCGATGTGCTGTTCCACTCTGTGATCTGCCACGCGTCGCTGAGCGGGAGCGCATCGTCTGGTCGATTGCAAGACTGTAGTCAAACGACGGGCGTTGGCACCGGGATCTGGGTCGTCGAAGGTGTGTAGAGGACATCCTGGGTCGTAATGGGGTCGGCAAGATGCAGCACGTGGATGAGGAGACAGATACGACGTGGAAGCGGAGGATTCATAAGAGAGGGGGGCAGGTCTGGCGGTGGGCGCGTGTGGGGTGAGGATGAGGATGACGGTCTGTAAGCCTGCGCGGATCAGCGGGGAAATGGGGCAACAACAGGCGGACTTACAGCGAACTGCGTTCGGTAACACAGGCGCTCGGAGATCGCGGAACTGCGACAAGGTTCCTATATGGGTGCGATGGCTAGCAGAAGGAGGAGCGCCCGTACTCATGCTCTGAGATCGTGGACTTGACAGCTATAGTGACAGCAAACCATGCAGGTCATGCTGGCGCGGCGTATCGGAGTTCTGCGAGGACATCCTACAAGCTGGCGAGAAGCATTGGAGGGGTCAGAGGGGTGTGACACGAGGATAGCATGAAGAGCGAAACGTCGAGGTTGCACCTCGTCATCGTGGTCGACAAACAAGGGGTCGTGCGAATATCTGGCACTGTCGCGTCTCGCGATCAAATGGTCAATTCACGCGTTGTTCACGCCGAAGGCGCATCGACGGTGCTCGCGGCGAGTACAATCCTAGCTTGGGATCGAGACTCGGCAGAAACACCGGCGAAGGTGGGATCGGGCCAACTCAGGTCAAACGAAAGGCGTTGTAGCCTCGCACAGCTCGTTTCCGCTGGATCGGCTGCGTCTGGACTTGATCATCGCGTTTGGCTTGACGACCCCGGCATGGAGGAATGCTGTATTGCAAGTGGCTGTCTCAACAATGGCGGAAGTTCTTCATCAATAAATTCTAACTCGTAATATACGTAGATGCAAATACAATTCCTCTCTTCTGGCGTATTTTGTGCCGTTGAACACACATAACATTGTAACAAATCATTTACATCCTTATCCGTTATACCGTACGCCAATGAAAGTATCCATGCGCTATGAATAATCAGCAAGCCATCATAGCAATATTTAAACACCCTAATACACTAGTAATACGATTAAATGATAGGTAGAAAAACCCATTTGTCTGGTTAACGACGCGGTATGCACAATTTTTTTCCATATACAATAGTTCGTGTATCAGGAACCCGCAGACAGCCTGACCGTATCCTTGTCTTCTCTCACGCTGGAAACGTTACATAGAAGATGGTGGCGTGTATTGCGCGTTTTCTGAGAATCTGACTGCATGAACGCATGCACGTGAGTACAAGTTGGTTTCTTCCCCTTTGTGGGCAGTGGGGCACACTGCAAACCTCTTCCGTCTCCTTCTCAGACCTCTCTGTTCATCCTCACCAACTCGTACTCAAAACCGGAATACATTTGCTGTCCCGAAAATCAAACCTATACCCAATACATCGGTACGACAGTAAGTCTGCGGGTTACTTGAATTTTCAAGCGCACGGAAGTTGATGTCACTGTCAGTGTCGGGCGTTATTTTCATTCTTGATTCTCACTGTAGGCGGTATTCATAGAAGGGGGGTCGTCAGATTACTCTTTTGAAGACCCCTTCGGGACAAACATGATTCGTTTGGACGAGCGGACACATACAATACACAAAGGACTCGAGAGGCCGGAGACGAAATTAACAACAAGATCACCGAAATCCAGTTGCGATTAAACTTTCTATTGCCACAGAAACGACTCCTCACCGAGCCTTCATTGGCCCCTTCTGTCGGTTACCAAACGATGTCCTACGCGAAATATTCCTCGCTTGCCTTCCAACTGAACATAATCCGACTCTCGACGTCCAGCATGCACCACTCCTGCTCACCCGCATCACGAGTCATACAAGACAGGTTTCTCTGAGTACGCCTCGTCTCTGGGCGGCTTTTCATGTCCCTCTCGTTGCACATCTATCTACATCAAATATGGCCTGCGCGGCGAGCAACGTTATGAGCAAACGAGCCAGTGCGGTCGAAGAGTGGGTTCTCCATCGCTCCGCAGCATGTGATATCTCAGTGTCCATGTACGAAGCATGGAATGAGCGTCCCGCAGCTGATTCTTATAATAACATTTTCCAGACTATAGCTTTGGCGTCGCCTCGGCTGAGAAGACTTTCGCTTGTCTTGTCGCTGGAATCATTCCGCCAATTCTGTGACTTTTTTCGGGACTCCACACTCCCTCGCCTGGACTTTCTTGACTTCCGCCTAGTCCAAACCCAGATATCGGAGGCTCTGTTCAAATGTTTAATGCGAGCCCGCTACTCACCGCAGTAAATCCACGCCAACTATGTCTTTCAACGGGCGCAGCGAATTATGGGCCATGGCGTATACAACATGAACTGGTCACATATCACGGATATCTCACTTGGACTTAAAGGACAGTGCTGTGTCGACGACTTGCGTCGATAGCATCTTCACACTATGTCCCCAGGTTTGCAGCTGCACGCTATACATCGAACTGGATGGCACTGTTCCTCGGGCGTTTCTCCCTCATCTTAAGACCCTGTCGCTGCCGTTTTGTCCACAAGCATGGTGGGGCATTTCGACGGAGCACGCGACCAACATATTCGCGGAGGTGGATGCTCCCGCACTTGAATCTGTTACCTATGAGGATTTAGTTGGGCCTTTACCGCTGCTCGGCATCCTACAGCGCGCAGACGAAAGAATCACTCACCTCTCATTGACCAACGTGGGCAGACCCATCGATCTAATCAGGTGCCTTAAACTGTGTCCACGGTTGATTGCGCTTGAGCTTGAGGTTGGAAAACCAAAACATCAGCGGTCTACAGGGCTGATGGGCGAAGATCTGGCCAAATGGCAAACGCGTACTGATGACCTTACGCAGTGGCCGAGTGCAGGAAACCTTCTTGAGTGCTTCATGACAGGAGACGATCCCGATACACCAGTACCAGAGAAATTATGTCCCAAGCTTGAATATCTCTCGTATCGTCTACCATGCGCTCCCGTCTCGTGCGCCACGGTCGAGAAATTTATCCGGAACAAATGTGAGCCGGCCTGTTTGAATTCGGACAGATATGGGGTACTCAGGGAACTTATCGTGCACGTAGACGGCGGAGAAACGGAAATCATTCAAGTCCGCGAGTCTGTTGCGGAGCAGCTACTTTCCGGATTGAGGTTGTCTTTGATCCCACCTCCACCTCCGATTTTAAAATCTCCAAGGTTTCCCATTGATGCTGGACTTCATCCGAAGCCGCGCATACAGGAGAACAACGGCGACGGCGACGGCTTGCTCTGAACATAGAACGCTCCAAAATAGTACGATCTTATTTTTGGAACTCGAGTTCTGGGTGCAGATTTTCGAGGCCTAGCGACTCTGGAAGTGTCTAAGATGAAAATACTGCCTCGATAGAACCTCAGCCTAATAGGAATATATAGCAGAATGAATTGTTGTACATAGAGTATGTATATTTTAGTATATAATAGATCGATATGTTAACATCGCTATCGCGAGCTCTTAGCGCTCTTGGTACTTTGTCGCGGTTTATTTTTATATCTGACGTGAAAGACTGAATGATAGAAAATGCTAATACTTCCGTCTAAGCTAGAAGGGGACTACGGCCAACAAATTAGGTCGAACTCAAGAGCTCAACTAGCTTGGAAGGAAAGGAATAATATATTCCATAATCACGCTGGGATTTTAAGTGTAACGGCCACCCACACTGCATAGAAAACTCAGATTGTCCGAGCACTCGAGGGTACGGTATTTCTATTTTCTGTTCCGAGTCGCCCTTGACGAAGTCCCTGACAGGAACTTCAGCCGAGCGCTGATTGCGTTACAGTGCTTTGCATATTGTTTTGCGCGACGAACTTTTCGGCGAGCGGTTTGATGTGACTGACAGTCACTTTCCCACCCACGGGGGCGCAGGCCGGCCGAATGCTAATGGCTGCTAACCAGAACGTATTCCGTGGGCGGTGCCTCTGACTAGGCTCCGAGTCGGTCGTGA
This sequence comes from Hypholoma fasciculare, assembly GCA_016801325.1. Lineage (NCBI taxonomy): Eukaryota > Fungi > Basidiomycota > Agaricomycetes > Agaricales > Strophariaceae > Hypholoma > Hypholoma fasciculare. The sequence goes on along the minus strand of JAEKIV010000079.1, from coordinate 46,652 downwards.
CTCGTCCGAAGAAGCGCAGTTCCGAGCACCACTTGAAATTTGACCATTCAAAGCTTCATGAAGGCTTTTAAACTCAACACCTGGCCGCTGGAGGATGGGCTATTTTTGGAATCACACTCTCGGACTCTCCGCAAATTGTCGGAGGGTGCGAAATTGAATTGAAGTTAGAATTGATATTGGAGAAATATTGAGCATCTACCTACAGCATTTTTATCAATGAAACCCATCTACCACAATGCCCAACAATGCCAGTGAGGTTGCTCTGGATAGCCTGCCAAGCTTTCCCCAAGCTTTCCAATCAAGTGACCTTCCGCTGCCGCTACGCCGCAATTCATTCGCTTACGGTGGGAAAGTGACTGTCAGTCACATCGAATCGCTCGCCGGAAAGTTCGCCGCGCAAAACAATATGCAAAGCACTGTAATCTGCATAAAGAGATCAACCACGGATCAACTGACTGTAATAATTGAGTTCTCCTCTTTTTTGAGTGCCTAACTGTCATCGGAGGAGACATTCCCCGACTTAATGTGTAGTCTTATGTAGTGCATAAAACATTTAAGTATGTATCTCTGAAAAGCTTACGTGTAGCCTGAGAATTTATTTCATTGGCGACTTCCCATTTGTTCCTGACGCGCTTGTAAGAATCTCACAACACGACTATGGAGCAACTAGACCAGCTCACATAACCCAAGCTCTCGCAGTTCCGCTTGAGTTCTGCCTCGTATAAAGGACAGGTATGTTCTTCTTCGGACATCCTATCCAAAGTTCGAAAATGAAGACAACGCCGCTGCCAGCTTTGCTTGTGGCGTCAGCACTGTTCATTGGTCACTCGGTATCCGTCATCCTAACGGATCCAGCTCAACTGAAGACAACGACATATGACTACATCATTGTGGGAGGTGCGTAACGGAAATCTTCTCTTTCTTAGCTAGAATATCAACATTCGAGAAAGCGGGAACGTCTGGATTGGCACTGGCGGCTCGACTATCGGAGGACACGGAACTCAACATACTCGTACTGGAAGCCGGTGTGAGGTGATTTAAGCATGCTTTTTCTGCGTCCGATTTCTCTGCTGAATTCGTTGACCTTTATTTAGCGATGCGAATGTCGTCTCTGTTATGGCGCCTTTCCTTGCACCAACTGTGACGCCTTGTGATTCTCAATTGTGCTATCAAATGAAATGCGGAACTGATCTAGATATTCTATCAGATACGCCGTATGACTGGAACTATACTGTTGTACCTCAAGCAGGTATGGATAATCGAACATACCCCTACCCACGCGGTCGGATTCTGGGCGGAACAAGCAGTGCAAGTAAGTTTATTAAAGCCCTCTCGACCTCGATCGTGCGTTAATAATTTGGGAACATAACTACTAGATTATATGGTTCATCAATATGGGAGCAACGATAACTGGGATAGGATGGCAAAGGTGGCCGGTGATCCAGGTTGGGGGTGGGATAACATGAAGCGCTATGTTTTGCCAGTGAGTACAGAGAATCTTCCCCGTCTCTAGAACATCAAACTAAATCTGGATATATCAAGCACGAGAAATTCATCATACCCCCTCATGACGGACACAACACAACCGATCAGTTCAATCCTGACTTACATTCATATATTGGGGACGTGGACATTAGCCTCTACGTTCACAGCCAAAATATAGATTCCTTAGTTATCAAGACTACGCAACAGCTTAAAGAATTTCCTTACAATGAAGATATCAGCGGGATTGCAACTGACTTGCTCGGAGTTGGCTGGGCTCAATCGACAATGACCCAGGGAGCCAGAGTCAGTTCCTCGACCACTTACTTGAGGCTCGCAAATACGCGACCGAATCTGACTGTTCTCATTAATGCGATGGTAACAAAGCTCATTAACACTGGAATGTCTGGCGGCCTCATGGGTTTCCAAAGAGTTCAATTTACAGACGGACGCTTTAAGTCAGGTAATGTGGATCCTTCGCTCATCCGTAGACCCAGCTCATCGTGAAATTATCTTGAATAGTCACTAAAACGTACATCGTCGAGTCGACCAAGGAAGTCATTTTGTCCGCGGGAGCTATCGGCACTGTTCAGATACTCCAGCTCTCTGGGATTGGTGATCCGGCTGATCTCAATCCATTGGGGATCGACGCCATTGTTAACAGCCCCCGAGTTGGAAAAAACCTCCAAGACCACCCCTTGCTTCCGAACGTATTTACTGTTGTGGAAGGTGGTAGTTTGGACCATGTTCTTCGCAATGAATCGGCGATGGGAGAAGCAATCAACGAATGGGCCGTCAACAGAACTGGGTTTATTTCAAATAATGTCGTAAACAACCTTGCCTTTGCGAGAGTGAAACCAGAAGTTCTCGAGGGACACATTGATCCTGCCGCCGGAAAATTGTCTCCACATTATGAGTTAATCTTTGCCGTACGCTCCATATCACAACGTTTTAACATTAACTGATACAAGACTTCATATTAGAACTATTGGCTTAATCCCGCAGATCCCGCCCCTCCAACAGGTAGCTACTTCACCATACTCACTGCGCTCCTTACGCCAACATCTCGTAAGCTACTCAAGCTATTATCCACGAAAACTTACTTAATATTCTGAACAGGCGGAACAGTCAAGATCAAATCCACCAATCCTTTTGACGCTCCCCTTATTGATCCCAATATGCTAACCACAGAATGGGACGTTCATGTCCTACGGGAAAGTGTACGGGCAGCTAAACGATTTGCAGCCGCACCTGCGTGGAGCGGGTACATCACTGGAGCTGTGGGAAAGCTTTTCAGCGAAACTGATTCCGGCCTAGACGCTCATGCACGCGAGATCGCAAGCACGATTTTCCATCCCACTTCAACTGCGTCTATGAGCTCATTCTCCTCTCCGGACGGCGTTGTTAACCCAGATCTCACTGTTAAAGGGACGTATGGCCTCCGGGTCGTCGATTTGTCTGTGCTTGTAAGTACATCACAAGCTTTCCATTCTGTAGACATTTACCCCATTTCGTAGCCGTACATTCCAAGTTGCCATCCTCAAGGACCCGCCTATATGATTGCTGAACGGGCGGCGGATCTCATAAAAAGAATGCGAGCGAATGACCCGGAGGACCTGAGCCCGCAATACGTGCTTCAATATCAGTGATATTCAATACTCCTACCTAATTGGTTCACTCTTTATACTTCCAGGCGGCATTCCCGCAGACCTTTCGTTCGTTTGAGTTCAGCTTTTTTAGGGTGTCTAAATACGTATTTATATATTGTATCTGTGACCGCGGCTTATCGAGTATTTATTAGATACGTATACTTAAAATTTCAATACAATACAGGAGCTATTTTACATGCCCGGCTCTTTCCTGAAAGTATACTGATGTGAAGAATGATACACCACAGTTTTATAATTAACGACTCTATTAGATCAAAATAATTGATAAGTATTGCTCTGCGGTGACGCAAAGCCTCACACCTATCTGCAATACTAGATTAATGTGAGCGTACTAACTTGACTAAATACTTATTGATCAGAGTCTGGCCGCCTTCCGAGTCTTTCCTGGTAAATTGCCTAAATCGATTATCTGAATCGTTGACTGTATCCGCTAAATTTGGGTATGAGGCGTGTCACATCATCCTCGCATGTCCGCGCGACGTTTAAGAGGCTCGAACAAAACTCCACGGATGCTGGTAAACCGTGGCACGGACCAGTGCACGGAATGCTGTTTGTAATCGCCGACGGGAGACTATAAATAGACCTTACCGCGTACTAGCTCTTTCAATTTCAATTCTTCGCTAGTAGACCACAAATACATTCATTTCTTCACAAGATACGTGCACATGAGACATATTTGTGTTGATTTCGATTTTGAAATGGCATTAATCCTTGATCAGGACTCTCTTAAAGTGCTCGCATCAGAAACTTGGGCATAGATCGTGGACAGTGGCTCATTACATTTGGATGATAGAGTCTATTTTAGGTTCACTACCCAAAAATAGGTATTCATAAGAGCTTCTGAGGCAAATAAAAAATAACTACTGTCTATTGCAGTATGACCCGACTAATGCAGTTATTGTGAGCAACCACGTCAGGGATTGTAGGTAGTTCCAAGAACCCTTGAGGCTCGAGAGGTCGATGCGGTAGCCTACTATCCGAGATGCAGCGCGGAGGGAATGACAGCTGAATACTGCGCCACGGGCGCCCATCGAGATTTTTTTGGGTTGACACTTGACACTCCTACTGAGTTCAGCTTGTGTCCTTTTATAGATAATGGGAAAGAAGTATATTAAAAAGACCTCAAGGTGAAAGACGATCCCTTATTATTCTCAATATGAATATAATCTCTGTGTTCGACCTCCTCCTGATTACCGTGCTGTTCTTCAGGCCGGCACTATCTGAAATACTTGAAGACCCTTCACTATTAGAGACCCTTGCTTACGACTACGTTGTTGTTGGCGGTGCGTGGTCAAAGCCACGCGAATTGGACCTTATAGACCACTCACAATTCAAGAGTAGCTGGAACAGCTGGGCTTGCATTAGCAAGTCGATTGACTGAGAACCCGAATGTAACAGTCCTTGTCCTGGAAGCAGGCGTCAGGTAATAACAACATGTTTTATCTATCATCGACACACTGGCGTTTAGCATGCTTGTATTCAGTGATGAAAATGTAACCATCGTCAAGGCACCCTTTCTTGCACCAGCCGTTACTCCTTGTAAGTGCTACCGTCAATTTATTTAATAAGTATTCTTTAACAAAACTTCAGATACGCCTTATGATTGGAATTACACTGTTACTCCTCAAGCTGGCCAAAACAATAGGACGTTCCCATACCCTCGAGGAAGACTACTTGGTGGAAGTAGCAGCGCCAGTAAGCTCTGGAACTTTCTCGCAAGTCCACTCTATCAATAACTTCCGTTGTCAGATTATATGGCTCATCAATACGGAAGTAGCGAAAGTTGGGACAAGATAGCAGAAACGACGGGTGATTCTGGGTGGTCATGGGGGAATATGAAACGCTACATCTCAGAGGTAAGCACCGCGTCTAAAATTATGCCACAATTCCGCCTAATCAAATACCGCTTTAAATGCAGCACGAAAGGTTAATGAATAGACCCGGGCTGGACGGACATGATACCGCCGGCTGGTTTATTAATCCAGACATCCATAATAACAGCCTTTACTCAGCCAGTCAGGTTTTCGATGATCGAGTTATTGAAACTACGCGACAACTGCCAGAGTTCTCATTCAATAGAGACACCAGTGGCACTAATGATAATTTACTCGGTATCGGCTGGATTCAATCCTCCATAAAAAATGGCGTCAGAGTCAGCTCATCGACAAGCTATCTAACCGCTGCTAATGGGAGACCGAATCTTACCATTCTAATAAATTCAATGGTCACGAAGCTGCTTCCCACCTGTGATGTTGGGGGTCTCAAAGCATTTCGCACTGTTCAATTTACAGATTCAAGGACAAGCTCTGGTGAGATATATATCCTCCAACCCTCAATAAATGAATTTGGGCACTTACATTTTGTGTAGTCGATAAAGTATTCGAAGTGCAAGCAGGCAAAGAAGTGATCTTATCAGCAGGAAGCATTGGGAGTGTGCAAATTCTACAGCTCTCGGGGATCGGTGATCCTGACGAACTTACGCCACTGGGAATCCCGCTCCAGATTAACAATACCGAGGTCGGTAAAAACTTACAGGACCACCCCCTTGTCTCGAATATTTTCATTGTTCAAGACGGTGGTAGCCTAGACCACGTTCTTCGCAACCAAACTGCAATGGGTGTCGCTATCGGTGAATGGGAGAGAAGTAGAACAGGATTTGTAGCTAATAATGTTGTCAATACCTTCGGATTTTCCAGACTATCTCCATCTTTGCTTGAAGGTCTCGAAGATCCCGCTGCTGGGCCAATGACTCCTCATTACGAAATGATATTCGCCGTACGTTTATTTTTATTTTTTGACTTGAGAAATTGACTGAGAATATTTTTTAAATCATATAACAGAATTTCTGGCTCAGCATAGCTATGCCACCTCCACTTACAGGGAGTTTCTTCACAATCTTAACTTCTGTGATGACTCCTACATCCCGTATGTCCCATTGAAATTCCATGACACACTTACGGACCGTCACTTGGACAGGTGGGACAGTTCAAATCTCCTCCAAAAATCCTTTCGATGAACCACTTATTAATCCAAACATGCTCACAACTGAATGGGACATCCGCGTCATGCGCGAAAGTATAAGAGCAGCAAAGCGTTTTGCGGGTGCGCCGGCTTGGGACGGTTATATAACTGGATCTATTGGGTCGCTTTTTAGTGATTCCGACGAGATTCTCGACTCCCATATTCGCCAAACATCGTCTACAATATTTCATCCCACTTCCACAGCATCCATGTCCTCATTTACATCCAAAAATGGCGTCACGAACCCCGATCTTACGGTGAAGGGTACACTTGGTCTCCGAATTGTCGACCTATCTGTCCTCGCAAGTACCTTATCTAATTTCTGATAATGGCATGGAGCTGATTCTTTGCATATAATTATTAGCCTTTTATCCCCAGCTGCCATCCTCAAGGATCTGCATATTTAATTGCTGAGAGAGCTGCCGATCTTATTAAGGGCAGTCAAGTAGACTATTTTGCAAGCAACAAAGACCTTTATGCGCAGTATGTTGTCTCCAACACTAATCGAAACATTTAGCTAGTATGGAATCTACTTAGTGTCACGAAACTTCTCTAGAATTCTCAATAACAATACTTGTTCTACCCATGTTAATGAGATGCTCGGAAAAGCGTGGAATCTGGATGAAGCGACATAGGTAGAACGCGCGCGGCATTTGCCGGCACGCTCAATATGCGCTTTTCGGCATTCGCCACGACGTTCACGAACGCGACTAGCGTTGGCGGATTCAACTTCTACTTCCATCTTTTCCTCCCACCGCCTCCCCACTCGCCTCCTCCTCCACTGATAACTTCATTTCAATGGGGACTGAGTACTGAAGTGCTAACGTGCCGTCCGTGGCCTCCGCGAAAATCCACGCCCTCAAGACGCCTCAGCGGGTCGTTACTTGTCTGACAGTGACCACTGACGACGTGGCGAGGCCTTACTTGCTGGTGAGAGGGTCTCAGCACTCGTCTTGGCCCTGCCGGACCTTGGAGCTGAGCCCTTTAACCGCAAGTTAAGTGACAGCGTGGTGCGGACGGTTGGGATGCGGCACAGCGGTCGAACGTTGAACTACGGCGCAGGCTAGCATGCGAGCACCACGGCGCGGAATGTGCAACTACGGCGCGGAAGAGCACGGCGTGGAATTCAGGCGCGTCTCCTCTCTTCATCAGTACTCAGTACTCACTCAATCCCTGCCTCGCCCATGTCGATCTCCCGTCTTTTCCCCATCTCGCCGTTCCTGCACTACGTGCGCTTCTTAACAGCAATCGCTCGACCTTGAACCTACCACCCGACCCCGAATCTACGCTCGCTCTCGCTGTCGCCCCGACTGGCCCTACCACTCGCGCTGCCTCTCCGCATGTACAGTAGCGTGGCTCCGGTAGCGTATGTCATGCAATGCATTGTACGCAGCTGATGCCTTCAACGCTCTCTGTTGTGGGTGGTATATGTGGCGCTGCAGGCGACCGCTGCTGGCGTGGACAGGCACTAGTACGTGTTGCAGAGGGCTCAAAAACTCACAGAAAGTATGTGTCGTACAGCTATCGACTCTATCCGTCTTTTATTTACCGGCCAGGTTCCCGGTGGCGGGTAGCAATGTGAGTAGTGGCGGATTAGAAGGCTCGTAGATGTAGGAAGGATGAAAGGGCAAGAAAGGCTGCGTAAAAATGCAAGGGCCGAAGGTGCGCGGACTAGTATCTTACAATCAGAGAATACAAGATAGACTCACGACATATAGCCTTACGCGAATGTACAATGCCTACGTATGATATCAATTATCTTCAGAAGATGTAAACGCTAGAAAGCACCATTTTCCCGAACACCCCGAACTCAAAATTTACGTTGACATGAAACAAAAGGAACAAATTAAGGCACTAGCAGACACCGGTGAACTCGAACGTTTTGTTGTAATGTCTGCAGGAAACAAACGCAACAGAGGCGACGCTGGAACACGAACGCCCATAATGTCGTGATTGCGCCCCTTTGATACTGTGTTTGTGTACCTATACGCCGTAGACTGCCTCAAAAATTTGCAGAAAAATGAGACCGAAGAAGCAAGGTAAGAGAAGGGAAGGATGCTACTAATGGAATGGGACACATGTAAATCAGGCAGCCGGGTAGGGGGCTGTCAGTATCCGTGACCGAGGTGAGACTTTTTATTTATTTACAAAGCATGCGCTGAGTACCACGTTTATGACTCATATGAAAACCCGCCAGGTATCACCGCATTTAAAACCAGTATCCTGCGCGATAAGGCACTGTCTGTGTTAATATTCCTCGAGAAGCGGACGAAATTTTGGACTATTTTTGTATGTGAGTCACCGTTCTTCCCGGCGGGCCCGCTCCGGTCCCGTTAACAATCCGGCTTGAAGACGCCTCTCTGATATTTACCAGTTTCCTGTGCAGGCTTCATTTACTTAAAAGGCCAGAAAGCATTAGCGCTTAACATCAGCTCCCAAGTAACAATTCAAGTAATCAACGCCCATTAAATTCTCATTATCAGCCTCAACCGTCCAAGATGGTGTACGTTCTCTGCCGCACCACACAGCTTGCATTGTGCTAAATAGCTTTCGACGACGGTATAGCAATTTCACAATAGGTCAGTAACATTACCTCTACCTAAGCGATCTTCGTATATATATTAAGTCCTTTGCTAGACCAGATACGTGGATTGATGGATAAACCCACAAATATCCGCAATATGAGCGTTATAGCACACGGTATATTTGATTTCCCTCAAACGCGACCGGTAGCTTACTTGCCACTGCTTTTACCAGTGGATCACGGAAAATCTACTTTGACCGACTCTCTTGTCTCCAAAGCCGGGATCATCGCCGCTTCGAAGATAGGAGAATCTCGCTTTATGGACACCCGAGACGATGAGAAGGATCGCGGTATCACCATCAAGTCGACCGCGATCTCTATGTACTTCGAGATCGACGAGGATGATTTATCGTATATCAAGCAGACAACCAATGGTCAGTTTTCACGTTTAAACATCCGGGGCTCTTCGAATCTTACTTTCGGTGCTTAGGAAACAAGTTCTTGATTAATCTAATCGATTCGCCAGGACATCTGGACTTCTCTTCGGAAGTCACGGCGGCGCTGCGTGTCACGGATGGAGCTCTCGTCGTGGTGGACTGTATCGAAGGAGTCTGCGTCCAGACCGAGACGGTCCTACGCCAAGCGCTAACCGAACGTATCAAGCCTGTCCTCGTCATCAATAAAATCGATCGTGCGCTCCTCGAACTCCAGATGGACAAAGAGTCACTCTACGCATCCCTTTTGCGCTGCGTCGAAAGCGTCAATGTCGTTATATCCACCTACCACGACTCTGCCCTTGGCGATGTTCAAGTCTATCCCGACCGCGGCTCAGTCGCATTCAGTTCTGGCTTGCACGGCTGGGGCTTCACTCTCCGACAGTTTGCAAAACGATATGCGAAGAAATTTGGCGCTAATCAAGACAAAATGATGACCAAGCTTTGGGGCGACAATTTCTACAACCCGGACACCAAGAAATGGACAACGAATCCTGTCGATTCCGCTGGGAAAACTCTCGAGCGTGCGTTCAACAAATTTGTTCTTGAGCCGATCTATATGATATTCAATGCGGTTATGAAAACGGAGCGGGACTCGATTACGGCGATTTTGGACAAACTCGACATCAAACTTTCGGAGAGTGACCTTAGTCTTGCAGGAAAGCCCCTCCTCAAAGTTGTCATGCGCAAATTTCTCCCCGCTGGCGATTCTTTACTCGAAATGATTGTCATTAATCTTCCTTCTCCGGCCACCGCGCAGAAATACCGAGTCGAGACTCTGTATGAAGGTCCCATGGACGACGAATCTGCTGTCGGTATCCGAACTTGTGATCCTCAGGGGCCGCTTGTCGTTTACGTTTCCAAGATGGTGCCTACGTCGGAGAAGGGGCGTTTCTACGCGTTTGGGCGCGTCTTCTCGGGCACGGTCAAGGCAAGTGGATCAACAAAAGTTCGCATTCAAGGCCCAAACTACGTCCCGGGGAAAAAGGAAGACCTTTTTCTCGCCAATATCCAACGCACGGTGCTCATGATGGGCCGCTCCGTCGAGGCCATCGAAGACTGTCCAGCGGGTAACATCATTGGCCTAGTCGGCGTGGATCAGTTCCTCTTGAAGAGCGGCACGATCACCTCTGCGGAGACTGCGCACAACATACGTGTCATGAAGTTTTCGGTCGCGCCTGTGCTTCAAGTTGCGGTCGAGGTGAAGAACCCCGCTGATCTACCGAAGCTCGTCGAAGGCTTGAAGAGGTTGTCGAAGTCGGACCCCGCTCTACAAACCTGGATGAACGATACTGGACAACACATTGTTGCTGGCTCGGGGGAGATGCATCTTGAGGTATCGATAAAGGTGAGCTATAAACCGAATAAGTATATTACTGTTTTTTATCATGATACGAACAGGATCTCGAAGAAGAACATGCCGGCGTTCCTCTCAAGGTATCTCAACCTGTCGTGCCTTATCAGGAGACTGTCAGGGTCGAATCGTCCATCGTTGCTTTGTCGAAGTCGCAGAACAAGCATAACCGACTCTACGTCAAAGCTATGCCCCTCGGAGAAGAGCTCACCAATGCAATCGAAGACGGGAAGTTCAACATCCGTGACGAGGCGAAGATACGCGCGCGAGCTCTCGCTGACGAATATGGTTGGGACATCACCGATGCGCGGAAGATATGGAGCTTTGGGCCTGATATGACTGGGTCGAATATCCTTGTTGACGCGACGAAAGGTGTTCAGTACATGAACGAGATCAGGGACTCCTGCTCTGGCGCATTCCAGTGGGCGACAAAGGCGGGCGTTATCTGCGAAGAGGCTATGCGCGGCGTTCGGGTCAATATTCTCGATGTGACGGTACGGTTATATCATTCATTGTTAACAATGGTTCTGACTGGGGATATATACAGCTTCATTCCGATGCAATTCATCGAGGCGGCGGCCAGATCATGCCTACGATGCGCCGCGCTACGTATGCGGCTTGCCTTCTGGCAGACCCGACGCTACAGGAGCCAATCTACCTTGGTAAGTAGTTGTTCCCTTGATTGTGCATGACGCCATTCTAACCAGCTTCCTACAGTGGAGATTCAAGCTCCCGAACAGGCCGTTGGGCGCGTATACAATTGCCTCAATCAACATCGTGCGCAGATACTCAGCGACGAGAAACGCGTCGGAACTCCCATGTTCACTATCAAAGCATACGTGCCCGTTGCCGAGTCTTTCGGATTCAATGCCCAGCTCCGCTTCCAGACCAGCGGACAGGCTTTCCCGCAATGTGTATTTGACCATTGGCAGGTTATCGATGGATGTACGGAGTTCCTTCCCTGTCTTTTCTATTGTACCTGATCCAGAATGTTCTCCGTAGCGCCGCTTGAGAAAGGTAGCAAACTTGAGGCGTTGGTCACGAAGATCCGCATTCGGAAGGGTCTCAAGGTTCGTCTCGCTCTCTGCCCCTTCGAGAGTTGGACTACATGTTGATGTATCGGTCGTTTAGCCGGAAATCCCGCCTTTGGAAACTTACCTCGACAAGCTCTGACATATTTTTGTGTGTGTTTGTACTTGACGAGAAGAAACTATGCAGCGGACATTGTTTCGAATGTGGGATGACGTTCAGCGCTCATGAGCTGTAAGCAGAGCTTTCTCTCCTCCGCAATTCTCCTTATCATCGATATCTTTTTAGGGTGCTCATTGAGTGTGCCCTGTGCAATTTGAAAACGGGTCGACAGGTCGGCTTGTTATGAGTTTTGTTGTTCAAGGTTTGTTTCTTTACTCGTAAACACCATCATTACCACTAACAATTCGCCGTGACGTTTTAGATGTAGATACTGTTGATAACCTGTAAACGTAGTTTCTGTGTATATTACGGCGAGGTGATTACATATCTATTATCCTGAACAGTGAGCGCGGTGCTATAGTGAAATGAGCCCTGTTATGCTATGGACGTGTGATCTCGCTCGACACGTTAACATTCAACGTTGGACATTAGAAAATAGGATAATATATTTGAAGACTACAGGCTCCACAAACAATACTGTTATCGCATTACATGCAGTGAGGGGGGTATCATTAATGGCGGGACAATAAACATGGGTATATACGGATGCAAGAGCAAGTTGCGAAATTAACTCAACAAAGGGTTGTGCTCTGGGTTCCAGCCCATAGCTTATCCCAAATGGTCACTTTTGGCTGAACGCAAAAGTAGATAAATATTAGAGCTTGAATTTGGCGTCCAAGTTCTTCACAAGTCGAAAGATTAGCTGATGCTAACATGCCAGATATCTGCTGAATAACTTACCATCTCGTGCGATAAACCCAGCTGCGGCTTCTGTACGTAGTGGCTGGACTTCATGAGTCGTCTATTCGATAGTTTAGCTGCCGATCCCATCCTCAAGAGGGCACGCAGACATACCCGATCTTATTGAAGAATTGACGATAAGTAAGACCATCTCTGAAAGCTTCGATGAATGCCTAAATAAATAAAACGAGAGATATCAACAAATTTCCAAAGACCGTGTAAGAAACAAAGATCCTACTGCTGTCATGGCACCGACATCCAATTGATTCTTGTTAATATCTTCCGCCATCTCCTTATCGCCACACGAGGAGAACGAAACCTGCAGTGCAAAAGAGGTACGTCAATATAATGGCAACATGAGCGATATAAAACAGGCGTACAACGTCGGCCTCTGTGCCTTTGATCTTGATGTTCCTCTTGTCGATGTTTGGAATGAGTTTAGTGCAGTTCTCGTTGTTGGAGTACTGTTATAATTGAACATTAAAACAAGCTCGCCTCAGCAAGACGGGTCACAGAGGACTGACCTGATATGGAAGATCTACGATAATCATTAACGGTGAGCAATACAGTTCGAGAGAGTTGCAGTAATCGGACGAACCCATAGAGGTACCCGAATGGCACGCCTTCTCTCAGAGTGAATAAAAAATCTATGGGACATATTTATGGAGACGTACATCGACCAAAGTCTGCAGAAGAGGAAAGTTGAGAGAGGACCTCATAAGATCGTGAAAATAGACCCACCGTCAGGCGACACCCCTTTGGGATACACTTCACCAATAGACTATTCAGTTCCTGATGAACATGAGCGCGAGCTACGCAGAGGCAGAAAGATAGGACACTAACATCGTCTAGAATGTACCCTTCCTTCTCATAGTCGAGTGGAACGATAGCTGAAAGGATAGATAGCTCTGGTGATTTGCGTTATCCGGAATTTTTGAAGCTCACGCACCATCATCAAATCCATACATTTCGTCGCCATCTTCGTCCTTGACTTCGACTCCGTGCCCGGAAACTGTAACCGCAAAGGTTCATCTTGTCAATTTTGTTGAGGAAGGGCGGGAGTGTGAAAAACGAGACGCACAGTGGAAAAAGAGTCTATCATTCGCTTTAGTGCCCTGTACCAGCCAGGCTATTTGGGCGAGAATGTTTTCTTTCGTAGGCCATTGTCTTGGGTCATCAGCATCATCAGTGAGTGTGCGTATGTTCTCTTTCGGATAACCTTGGTCTACGTTGACAAAACAGAATGAGAATATAGTTGCGATCGGATGATGCAGATAATACCGCACCAATCAAGATTGGACCCATTGCGAGGACGTCGTTGACACATCCGTATAGCTTTGGCATGGAGCCAGATTGTCTTGTGTAGTTAATTCCAACCTGTCCCATTCCATGCGTCAATATGTGTAGCCACAGAGACAGTCGATTACTCACCATCAAAGCCCTGCTGATCCCTTTCTCTGGCGACGTTGCGGTACCGTTCGACCCATCTAATGGCCCATCTAATACTTCTTCGGGTTCTTCGAAGATTGTATAGCTGCCATGTTCGACCGCGGAATGCATGAACGACGCAGGCGAGCGCCGCCCGATGAACACAGGTGTGGGCTTCAACGGTGAAGGTAACGTAGCAGAAGTAAAGGCACCCTTGCGTTCCGGTCTGCGACCTGCCCACGACGAAGGTGGTTCTACTTTTGCCGTAGGGAAGGATGGGGCTTGCCCGCCATGCTGGTAATCGCCCTGGAGTAGGGGCGCGCTAAAGGTCCACGCACGGTTGTGCGCATGGGTCGCGCCGATGGGCCACGAAGCAGACTGTGCAATGGAGGTAGGCCGCCTGTACGTGTGAGGTGGCGGCGGCGGAGGCGGTGGAGGGCCAGCTGGGGAATGCGAATTCGGAAAAGCGGATGCGTGGGCGGTGGGATGGCGGTGCGGTGTGCGCGGGTGAACATGATTGTAGTCGTGAGAATAGGCATAGGCTGTCGCCTGTGGAGGGGGATGCGATTGGTCGTACGGTAGAGAGTTCTCGTTCGGAGGGGTTGGTGGAGGGGTTGAGTATGCATTTGCATGGTGGGGACCATAAGAATCATGCCGCCGAGGTTTGTGAGAGTGCTGATGGGGAAAGGGTGTTTGTTCAAGCTGACGAACCATCAGAGACGGTGAGTATTCGGATCCGAACATGTCATCAGCCATAGAGTCGGGCTCTGCACATTGATTACCCTCTGGCATGAATACATTGTTGGGGGTGTCGGAACGGGGAGCTGGGTGATAGTAGCCATTTGAGTAGCTAAAAAATTATGGGTGTGAGCTAGGGAAGCACAAACGATTCAGCTTGAAAACATACAACCCTGACGGTTCGGCAGGTGATGGAGCTGGCGAGGGCAACCCAAGCGCGCAAATATCATTCCAGCGAGGAGTCGGAGTAGGCAGTGCGATTGTATCATTTCGCAGTGGTTTTTGGTGCATGGCAGTGCCATCGTACGTCCAATTCCGTGGAGGTCTAGCGATACGTTCATGATTAGCGCTGAAAACAATCGTTGTAGTAACACGCGTCGTACGCTGGCGTTGTAGAATAAAACGGGTTTCTCTCGTAGTAGTCACGAGAATGGGCAACGTATGGAAGGTCCGAATATGCTTGTCTGGTGTGGGCCAGGTGAATTGAGTTGAGAATAAGGCGCGAATGAGAAAAAAACCGCTCACTCTATCGGAATCCTGTAAAAAAGTATTGTAAGTAAGCACACCGTGGAATGGGAAAGTTACTTGGACGCACACTGCAACGGGCATAGTGGGGGCGCGCGTCCTGGACATGGTCGTCTGGAAAAAAGGGGCTTGGATGACGTGAGGCGACTCACACTGAGGAGGCTTTATATACCAGGACGCGCGCAGCGGCGCACACCATCCGTGGTACCCCCAGAAGTATGGAGGAATGGAGGTTAAATTTATCGTAAGCGTCTATCGCTGCACGGCAATGTGGCACAATCGACGTTTAGCGCCGCTGTACCGTAAGATGGCCTCCGGGAGCCACAGCATCGGGGGCCGGGGCGATGCCAATTAATATTGTCATCGCATAAGATCAACCTTTTTATGTTTAGATCCGTGATTCTCCGTATCCCTCGTTGATAGGTATGATGAGCGCCCGTGTGCAAAGTCGTACGAACAATGGTGGTCGAGAAGCCGAGATGTAACTTCGAGGAGGTGACGCAGTCGTGCATGTTAACCGAATCCCGGCCCGGAAGCTTCCTATCGTCGTGTATATCAAATAAACCCAAATCCGGACCAAATAATATCGGCGAGGACTACAACCGATGTCGTCCTCTCCTCTTAGGCGCCAGACCTTTGAACAAAAGTTAACGCTGCGCACCGCCAACCTCTCCGACGCGTGGTTCTCATCCAGATATGAAGAAACTCTCGCATCCGCTAATGGGACGACACCTTGACGACACCCAATTTCCGCAAGATGCGCACCCTCTTGGTCTCCGTTGTGCTGGTTCATGATCACTGGGGTTCACTCCTCCGCGCGGCCGACCTAGAGATCAATTTTACTACGCCTTACAACATCATGTCGCTCGTTTCCTGCGCACTTTTTCTCACAAGCAGACTCACGAGGGAGATTTCACCGCCATGCACGTCGCGCACGTCATACTCAGATCAACGTCACCCGGACTGAAATACTCTGATGTTGGAATCATTTAGTGGAGCAGGGAAACTGTCACGACGTGCGTACAATTCTACGAGCAGAGCGTTTGGCTGTGCCTGCTTTTACCTCCCATTGTTCGGAAAAGCACTTATCTTCCGGATGCTGTCCTTGTTTGAAGAAAGTATGTTCGACTGATGCCTCAGCTGAGCAGCATCTTTTCTCATGGCCCAAACATCCAATCACATTCACACCTCCGCAGCCTCGTGCTAGCACAGGTCAGGGACACGGAGTTTTCAGTCTACCGCTATGCAGGGATAGCGCGAGGCTCGCGTCGCACGAAGATATGTACCTCGTCAGATTGGCTCTAGTATGAGTGCCGCCAATTGGTCAAGATACGCAAGAATGGAGAGGTTAACTATACCGTCATGGGCGCTCGCGGCCCCCTTGTTCGCGTAGGCCAATGGTTCTGCGTTTGCGTCTGTGATTCTCCACAGCGCCCATTAATGGGAAATTAGCGCCCAAGAATGTCCGGTGGACGAGGCAAATTAATAGCAACCAGGGCCTCCCTAGCCGGTAGCTATTTGTTATTTAATTCGTGGCCGTCGGACGTGACCTGCCAACCCTCCAACGTTTCAACGTCAACGCCAACCGATAACTCAGCCGCGGCGGCAGTGTACGACTACCGAAATTCGAAATAATTCTTGGCCTCATTCGCTGTTCAGAGCAATTCGGGCTCTCAGTGTAACGCCCGCGTCAGCGCTAGGTACTCAGTACTCAGTACTCAGGCTCTCTCAAGTCCGAGACCAATCTCGAGTCGGACACCCTCCTCTCTGAATCCTCTCCACATCGCGCGGTGCATTCGGCAGTTGCTCCGAACTGATAACACGGCCACCGTGAGGCTGGCTGCGCCACGCGCCTTTCATAAGCAACTGCTTACTCGCGAGCGGGGTCATCGGCGCTGCGGCCACGTTGTTAGGGACCTCTTCTACCCATGTACCTACAACGATACGCACGCCGGGATGCGGCCGGGATGCGCCCGCTCTGCGCCTGTGCCTCTGGTGGGGGTGCGTGGATCATTCGATACGAAGATATGGCTATACGTTTTCGAGCAGTGTTCATTGGATACGTAAGTATATACATGTTAAATGATACAATATTGTTACATGATAGATTGATATATGGTATAAGATGAGAGGGGGTATCGTGTAGTTGCGAAAGCATATCGACTGCAAAATAGAAAGCGAAAAAGCATAGGTACATGCGAAAACAAGTACAGGTCGCGAAGGGAGGTTAAATAGACAATAAGGTGCCGCTCTTAGGAAATCCAGCCCAGAGTAGTAGTGCATAGACGGTCACGCCTGGTTGAACGAATATCGGATAGGTATCAGAATACAAATTTGCCGTTTAAGTTCTTTAAAAGACAAAGACGGAAAATCAGTCAGTGCCAACAAGCAATATATCATTTGAATATCTCACAATCTTGTGCGATGTGCCCAGTTGCGGCTTCTGCAGGCGGTGGTCCTCGTTCATCAGCTGTCTGATCATAACATTAGCCACCAGTTGCAGCCTGGAGATTCGAGAAGACACGCATACCCGATCTTGTTGAGGAATTCACGATAACTCTGGCCGTCTTTGAACGCCTTAATGAATATCTGGGTGATCAAATAGAGAATATCAGTGGGTCAAATAGCGGTCAGGCTATAAAACAAGGTCTTACCGACGTCATAGCCCCAACGTCCAAATTATTGTCGTCGATATCTTCGCAGACTTGGTTGTCTCTGCATGCGGAGAATGAGACCTATAGTGCGAATGGATGTATTAGAATAACGTCGCCATAAAAGATATGTCAAGCATACAATGTCGGCTTCTGTTCCTTTTTTCGTGACGTTGTTCTGGTCGATAAATTCAACGAGTCTGGTACACTCTTCGTTGTGATAGTACTTTCATGATTGACCGTCAAAATCGGCCCACTTGAGCATGGCAAATGATTAAAGGCCTCACCTGAAATGGAAGATCTAAGGTGATCTCTGATAATGAGCGACACAAATTCACGGCAGTTGTCATAATTAGACGAACCCAGAGCAGTTCCCGAGTGACACGCCTTTTCCAGGATCAGTAAATACATAGTTGATCATTGTATGGTTGGTGACCTACATCGACCAAAGCCTGATGACGGAGAGTCAATACATGCCTTCGTAACGTCATGAGAAGAAGAGACTTACAGTCAAGCGACATCCCTTTGGAAGGGATTTCACTAGTCTACGATTTATTTCCTGGTGAACAAGAGTTTTAGTGATGCTAGGATTGGAATGATGAGGCACGTACATCGTCTGAAATGCCCCCACATTGATCGTGATCGAGTGGAAGGAGAGCTAGTGGGGTCCTCATATCAGGATGGTCCATCCCAGTATACCCAGTGAAGACATACTATCGTCCTTTCCTTCAGGCTCGTCGCCGTCTTCATCGTCTACTTGGGTCCCGTGTCCAGAAACTGTAATTGAAAATGTTGATCGCGTCAGCATCATGGATAGCCGGGAGGTGTCGAGATGCACGTAGGAGGAATAAGAAGAATAAAACGCACAGTGGAAAAATAGCGAGTCTCCCTCTTGAGCACCCACAACTAGCCAGTCCATGTGCGAAAGGATATTCGCCATTGTGGGCCACTTCGTTCGATCATCAACATCGTCGGTAAGCGTGCGGATGTTTTCTAGTAGATAGCCTTGTTCTATTCAGGCAAATATGAAATAAGTGAAATAAGCAGACGGTCGAGGTCAGAAGGGACAGTACCGCCTCACCGATCAAAAATTGTCCTATGAGGCAGACGTCGTGGATACATCCCCGCAGCTCTTCCACAGACGACTGCCCTTTATACGTGATCCCAATCTGTCATTCCAGCCGTCAATTTCAGGCGTCGTTCCCAGGAACAGAACAAATATATCTCACCAGCAAAGCTTTCTTCGTTCCCTCCTTGGGCAAGGTACGGCCTGCCGGCAAGTCAGACTCGTCCTGATATTCGCCGGGTTCCTCGTGGATGGTAAGGTTGCCGTTTTCCAAAATGGTCCGTGTACCATGTGCTGGCCACCGACTAGGCTGGGCCCCGCTGGTATACACCGAGGGCGGTAACGTCATCGCACCGCCAGCACCCAGGTGACCGGGCCTCTGACTACCATACCATGCGGTATGGTCGCTTTGCGCCTCTGAGAGGCGGTGGGCGCTCTCACTGTGCACAACTTCGTCATCGTAGGGCACCGGAACACCAGACACGTACACCGAGCTCTGTCTGTACGGTGTGCTGGTGGGCTCGGAGATGGAATGCGCGATGGATCGAGGCACAGTTTGGGGCGGTAGCGGTGGGCTGGTCTGGATGTGCAGGCTATGCGAACTAGAGGCATGAGTTTGATGAGGGCGGGGCGGCGTCTGCGGGGGATGACTATGGTTGTAGTGGGAAGAATATAGTGTCGACGGCGCAGAGGGGTAAGGGTGTCGATCATGCGGTCTAGAGTAGTTCGTCGGAGGGCTCAGCGGCCGAGGATAAGGTTCGTATAGATAGTGGGTATCCCTTTGCTGTGGTGAGAATTGTTGAGGACGGCGTCGAGGTGCTGAGTGTTCGAACGGGGGGCGACCACTAACAATCGACTGGGGTACATATTGGGTCCCCATTGTCTCTGAGCGGTTAGCGCCAGTCCAGAAAGGTGGGGTGTCCGCCGTAGCGCCAGATGGATGTGAGCTACGAATACTATGGAGTTCCGGGTGTGAGCAAAGAAAACGCATGCTATGAGAGGCGAAAGCGTACCGAAATCCCGGAGGGGAAGCAGCTGGTACGGGTGGAGAATTCATGATGCCGTTAGGATTGGGCATCGTGGTATAACGCGGAGGTCTCGGGGGGTGGACTTCGGCGCCGTCATAAGTTGGATACCGTGAATTCCTAGAAATACAATTTTGGTCAATATTGAAGACAATCTATAACTTGGTGGGCGACATACGGCGGGATCGCAGGGAAAGACGGGGCGTTCTGCTCATAGTTGTCGGAATGAGCACCGTAGGGCTGGTACGAATGGGCTTGTCTGATACGGGGTAAGGTGAATGTCAAGCTACCGTGGTCGAAAACGGGTTAGGACAACGTCGCTCACCCTAGCGCAATTCTGTAAGACAAAGTGTAAGTGATCCGTATAAACTAGCTCGTTGGATTGGACATACGCGTGATGCTCAGGGATGGGCATGGAAGGCGAAGGCGTGCGTGCGTACGACTCGTCCGAGTCCATGGCGGTCAGGAAGAAGGGACTGCGGCGGGGCGAGTCAACAATGAACACTGCCATTGAAAAGTCCTTTTATGCATGGGTGTGCACACCATTTTGACCGGATAAATCATGGGGGTAAAAGGATAATAATAGTATCGTGAGCGCTCGCACTGCCGCTGATTTCTGAGCACAGCCAGGTATGCACATTGCATTATGCATAGCCGCTGGGACCAAGTTAAATCTTCGATCGACGTCGCTATCACGTAAGGTACCTTCGCTGCGAATAGATCAGTGATTCTCGACATTGTTCACGGAATAGGCGCCCATTCGTAAAGTGGACGACGGAGCAGAGGAAGGATGACGATCGTGACAACAGGAGTAAGTATGTAGGGTTTCCGCCGGGCGACACCCGGCCCGGCGACTGCTTTCCTTTGTCGCCGTGTTTATCAAACAAGACCAAATAACATGTAGGATGACGGACGGGACCGTCGCCTTGCCGACGACCGTGGTCGTCGACGTAGATAGCAACTTTAGGCTGCGCGACGGAAATCCCATCATGGACAGTTCTCCTCAAGAGCTTGGACAACTCTCCGCAGCCAATATTCACGACGATACCTGGCTTCTCTTTAGCTCAAGATTTCGCGCATACTCTCCGGGTCCGAGATTCATCTTACGTTGATCTTGCGCCAGGTTTGGACGTTCTTCTCTAGGGTTGAAGCTGAAGTTGAAGCGGTGACCGGTGACCGGTGAAGGTGTGTGTAGTCTCCTTGGGTGTCTCGCCGCTACTCGACCTACCACGCACTACGTCGCCCCCGATCAACTTTCTTCCCACGAGGCCAAACTCACTTTGAACTCGCTGCACAGTTCTCGCTTGACCATGCTACTTCTCTCATAGTACACTCTGTACTCACTGGTATAAATCAAGAGGACGAACCCAATGCTGTCCCAGCCGCTCTCATCTTGCCGAACATCCTCCAGCTCAACGTCTGCATCATCAAGGCTGAGATGCTCTGATTCTAGGATAATTTGCGGTTAATACCCCTGAATGTGCATGCGTTCAACAATTGGCGGAGCTCGTGTTCAGAGATAGTTTCCTCTAGTCTCTATATTCTGCTGAGGCATTTAACATGGTGGACAAGGAACCCCCAACTTCGAGTAGCCTCTATCCTTCCGGCCCCCGGATAACGACTGGCGCATTCTTGTCCTGCTCATTTCTGGCCTGAGCAGATCACAAGTTGTAGAGCCCCGAGTGAATGTACGTTTGATTTCTCATACATATCAGCTTTTCTGATGATTCAGCCCTTCGTTTAGCACCCCGATGCGAGCACACATAAGGACTCGGAGCAGGCAGAGGCATCGTGCATCCTGTTACCGTCGCAAGAACACAGCCCGTCAAGCAGCCATAGATTCGCGCGGTAGGTGTTTCTGAACGCTTTCCGCGCGGAATAGTAAGCCGATTTTGAGGGAACACACCATGGTATATCATTATAATGCGATCTTGCGACCTCTCTCGAAACACGTCGGGATATTGACGGCTGGGCACCGGGCTACCATAGGCTTGAAGATGTCAAACCTCGCTTCTAATGAGCATACCGGACACACAAGCCAGGCGAAATCGTTCGTGAAGATCTGCTAGTCGTCAACCGTGTACTGAGATGCACAGCTCAGTAACTTGGGCTGATTGATCGTCGACGCGCTTGCTATCAGCGTAATCCTAATCCTCACTTGTGGGTAGCCTCGTAATTTCGCGCTGAATCCGCTTTCGCTTAGCTCGAAATCCCCCCTTTGGTACTTAACTTATCTCGACAAGTTGTGATACACTGTGCTGCAACCTGTCGCGCCATACCATTCAATAAGATGTCCGTTAAGAGATGATTTCGAGAGACTGGCAAACGCATGAGCGGTGAGCTTATCAGTTCTCGCATTTTCTCTTCGAGCCGTTCACGAAAGCTGTCCAGAGCAAATTTAACTGACGCCGACAGGGACGGCTCCTTAAACCTTCAAGCTTCAAAGTCTGTTTTCTCGTTTCACGGACATTATAATAATGACACGATTCATATCTTTCTGTCGGGCATTAGGTATATATCTACGTATTGTCTGTCATTATACAATCCGTACTTATAGTGGATTAGCGAAGAGCGATCAAATACCAATAGATCGCGGGGTTATGGTATCTAGAGTAAATAATAAGAAATCCAAAATGCATCGACTGTTGCACCGCAAAAGGATGAATGATATATATAGAATAATGATGTTTCCCGGTCAGATAGTCTATGGCATGTGGTACATTAAGTGATGAGGGGTGATGTCTGCTATGAAGAGCAATACGAAAGCAAATACACAGCAGAAGTATACGATGAGAGTCACGAAAGCAGTGGGGGATAGCATATTGGAGGCATGAGTCATGATAACTGGAACAAATACAGAAGAAAATCAGAACATGAATTTGGCATCCAAGTCCTTTTGAAAAGAATATCAGCAGACGTCCGAATCGGGTAGTTCAACTAATCAACCTACAATCTTGTGGGACGCTCCTAGCTGGGGTCTCTGTGTGCTGTTCACCCCGCTCATCAGAGTGCTGAAAATCGTATGAGCGGCGTAATATGTGGAGCCTGAAAAAAGTACGACGCACCCAATCTTGTTGAGAAACTGGCGATATGTAATATCAGGTGTGTCAATGTAAGTGTCAATGAATGTCTGAGTAATCAAATCGAACATATCAGCAAAAAGCAGATGTAGCAAGCAGGCAGCAAGCCCAAGGATAGGTCATTCACCGATGTCATGGCACCAACATCAAAATCGCCCCGAGTGGTATCTAGGCATTCTTCGTTGTCTTTGCAGGAGGAAAATGAAACCTTCGGTTGGAGGAGATTTATCAGCACAAGATTAGTGTAAAAAGAAAACCATACGTACGACATCGGCCTCTGTGCCTTTTAATACAACATTTTCTTCGACAACAGAATCAAGAATCTTGGTACAATTCTCATCGTTGGAGTACTGTCAAGTTTCGGATCAGCCCGTTGTATTTCGACAAGCCAGAGAAGTCTAACCTCGAATGGGAGATCTACACTGACGGTCAGCGGCACGATTCTAAGCAGTATTATAAATTGACGAACCTAACGATGTTCCAGAATGGCACGCCTTTCGCCGAGGTGAGTATGCGTACACAAATAGTCATGCATATGAGAACTTACATCGACTAACGCCTGTGGATGATGAGGTTACACACCTCATCGTCAAAGAACGAGAGAAATTAAGCTCACCGTGAGGCGGCATCCCTTTGGAAGGCGTTGAACTAGTGCAGAGTTCAGGCACTAGGGAACGTGAAGTTGCAGCGACGGAAAGAAAATAAATAAAGGCAAAATACGCACATCATCTAAGATAGGCCCTTGATCTTTGTGGTCGATGGGAAGGATGGCTAGAATGCCGGGCCAGATCTTTAGTTTTATCTACTCCGAGTGCTTCGACGATGGCATACCATCATCATATCCTGACCGTTCGTCACCGTTTATGTCTTTGACTTGAATTCCATGTCCGGAGACTGCGTTATCAAGGATTCCCATGTCAGTATTTTCAACTTAAATCGGGCGCGGAAAGAAAGTCTGAGTGGACCTAGCGCTTGCGATCCAAGAATGGAAAGTGAGAAAGGAAATAATATGACGCACAGTGAAAGAACAGCGAATCAGTTCCCTTTGCTCCTTCAACCAGCCAATCCATCCAACGAAGGATGTTCTTTCTCGTCGCGCGGCGGTCTGGGTCGATCCCATCGTCGTCAGAAAGGACCACGATATTTTCCTCCAGGTATCCGCCATAATCTGCGGAATAAACGAGGTAAGCAACTACACAGACTCAGCAGATCCCATCTGGTCATACCTACTAAGAACTGTGCCATAAGGCAAGCGTCATTGATGCAACCAGATAACTCGTTCATATCTTTCTGTCCTTTATATCTGATCCCTACCTATCATTCCAGCCGGCATTTCAGTCTTTGATTCCTGGGAACAGACGACAGATTTCTCACCACTACAGCCTTCTTCGTACCCTCTTCCCGCGACATATGCCATGTCGTCCGGTTAGAGCCGTCTGGAAATACTTCGGGTTCTTCACAGATAATATGGTCGCCGTTTCCAAACATCTGCATACCAGAGGTCGCCCACCGACCAGGCTGGGTACCGTTGGCACTCAACGAGGGAGGTAACGTCGCCACACCGGCAGCGCCCATATGCTCAGGTCTACGACTGGGCGGCAACGGGAAGTGGACAGGCTGTGCCTCTGGAAACTGAGGATGGTTCGCCCCATATTCGATTTCGTCATTGTAAGGTACAGGTTTTCCAGACACATACACCGAATTCTGTCTGGTTCCTGAGCTTGAATGGGACGTGCTAGCAGGACCCGAAGTGGAACGCGCAATGGAGCGATGCCATGTGGGCGGCAGAGCGGGGGTGGCCTGAGAGAACAGCTGAGTGGTGGGGTGAGCTTGGCGAGGACGAGGTGTTGTCTGGTGGCGGCGGTTATGGTCGTTGTTGGAAGGATGGTTTCTCGAAGGCGTAGAAGGCAGGGGTTGATCGTATGTCGCAGAGTGTTGCATCGGAGGACTCAGGGATCGAGGATGGTCTTTGTAACCATAGTAGGCTTCCCACAGCTGAGACTGAGAGAGGGGCTGATGTTGCGAAGGGTCTTGACCTTGGTTCCAAGAAGACGGTGGGGATTCAAACCGGAAGCCAAATATTGGCTCGGGCTCTGCACTTTGGTTACCATCTTGATGTAAGAACTGGTAGGCGTGATGAGTGCCGACCAGGAAGGGAGGAATTTCTGATGAGTCGCTAGAGAGATATTGGTCACGAATCCTGCAAATTGGTCCCAGGCGTGAGCCAACGAAGAGAAGATTACCCAAAGTAAAGACATACAATGACCATCCGTCGGATGACGGAGGGGGATGCGTGCTGCCGTTGTCGAGAAAAGCTCCCGCGAAGAGCGTCGGAGCTGTAAAATTTCGCGATGGGTGCTGGGGCATGCCATCGCTGCCATGCGTCGGACTCCATGAACAACTAGCAATCCGTCATATTAGTTAAGGTTGAAGGTAACAGATAAATTAACACAGGGCTTACGGAAGGATGCTCTGGTCGTAATTGGTGGATTGAGAACGGTGAGGATAGTCGGAATAGGCCTGTCTGGTTCAAGCAAGACGATATTAAGGCTACAGTAGCAAGCTAGCTGAAGCCTGACGCAACACACTCACCCCATCGGAACACTGCAAGACAAGTGGTAAGTAATACACATAGACTGACTCGTTGAATTGGACATACGCGGAAGGCTGGGGCATTGGGATGGAGGACGAGCGTCTCTGTGACTCTTCCATAGTCGTTCAGAAGGAAAGGGGGGCTTCGGTGCAGTCAGCAACTTGAACAATGAACAATATATAAATGAGGAGAGTTGCACACCATTTCCTTAATTCCTATCCCCAGACGTACATATAAGAATGGAGATGTTATTCAAAAATAAACATTGACATAGTGTGAGCGCTGGCACTGCTTTGCGGAAAGATTGCCTGCAGGCTGCGCAGCGGCACAGCAACATGGCGATTTCGATCGACGTAAGTTTAAAGTTAATCTCTCTGAGTTAGATCCGTGATTCTCCACATTGTTCACTTATAGAAGAATAAGCGCCCAATTGAAAGATTCTGCGGACCATGATGCATGATGGATGACAAGGGGATGAACCATATCGATGATAAGCAAATGCAAGCTTGACGGCGGACGCAAGCCCAACGATCGTGGCACAGCCTCGGCTAGGACGGGCCGGTAGATTCTCGTTCGGCCGATGTGATCATCAAGCAAGGCCAAATAACTCGACGGCCGACAGCCACCACCAACCAAAAACCAAAACGTCCGTTCGGATTGCACTTCTGCTGCAGCAGATGACTGTCTCTAAGATTTGAAGAGTTCTCAGTGATTCTTAGCATCGCGCTACTAGTCAGACGGCGTCCGGCCTTTGTTTGGCTGTGGGGATTCTACGTAGTCGACGTAGTCGGCTCTGAATCTGCAACTCCGAGACCCTTCCTGGTCAGAGGTATTTCTCTTCTGTGAAGTCTCTCCTAGCTGAAGGTGCGTTTTTAGCGCAGATATCCCGACGTCTTGACATTGATAACGCTTTTCTCTGGTCAATTCTTTATCCCTCCCCAATTCACTGCGCTTCACTCCCTCGTGCTATTCGTTTTTTGAACGTCACTGCCAACTCACTGCCCGACAATATTTTTCATTAAGAGAGAAATACAATGATATTGCCACCACTGCAGCTCCTCCATCACCCCCAGGTCTATCTCGGCTCCATCGAGGGCGGATCCCTTACGTGCGGATACCAACCTACAAGTTATCACGATAATTCGGCGAGCAACAGGCTCACGGTATTCTGATTTGCTCTCTCTCCGCTGAACATGGCCCTCGAACTTTCAATTGCCTCGACTGTCGATCTAGAGAGGACTGGCGTATTCTTGACCTGTGTAAATGACAAGCTGACCTCTGAAAGTATGTTTTCAGTCCCTTGAGTGTCTCTCCGCTATTCGACCGCGCACGCACCGCTGCCACTACGTCGCCCCTAATCAATGGCACTCTATCTACTCTGAAATCGAAGCTGCCTCTGTCGTTCTCTTCTTGCCGAACATCCTCCGACTCGACATCGACATCACCGAGTCAGCGATGCGCAGTGAAGGTTATCAGCCTGCGTTCAATCTGCAGTTCGCGTTCGGGAATGGTTTTCATATTACAAGGCTTTTAGCACGGTAGACAAGGACTCTCCGACCGCGTTTGGCTTGCATCCTTCTGGACAATCACTGGCCAGTGTCTGTTTTATGTACTCATCCTGACCTGCGCAGATGATAAGTTGTAGAGCCCCGAGTGAAAGTACGTCTGATCCTTCCTACGATCGGCATTTCTGATGATCTAGCTATGTGTTTAACACCTTCCCATCCTTATGCGAGCACACATAGAGGCTCGGAGCTTCCGGTATCTCGAGAGGCAGAGGTTTCGTGCATCCTATTGCCCACGAAAACAACTGTCGAATTTCCTGCCCCACCGCTGGCCGCTTGAGTTTGAGTCGGGATAATTCTGAACTGTTTCCGCGCGGAATGGTCGTGTGATGCGCGAGCCGATTTTGTGGGAATACACCATGGTGAACATCGCGATCTCGCGACCTGCTTTCGAAACACGTCGGGATATTGACACCTGGGCTCTGGGCTACTATAGGCTCGAAAATGTAAAATCTCGTTTCTCATGAGCGTACCGGACAAACAAAGCACACGAAATCGTTCGTGAAGATCTACTGGTCGTCAACTGTGTACTGAGATGCACAGCTCAGTAACTTGGGCTGATTGATTGTCGACGCGCTTGCCATCAGCATAATCCTGATCCTCACCTGGCAGCTATGTTTTTATTTCTTGTGAGAGCCTCAAAGCTGTTCCGCACCTTGAAATTGCCAATTCGCCTGTTGTTTTATTCTCTAGTCTCGATTTCTTCCTGCTTTTTTGGCTTGTCAGTTGAGATATCGCCGCATCTATGTTCTTCTATGAACAACCGAGGAATGGCGCTGATGTCGACGCTTGTCGACGCGGCATCGCCCGTGATCATCAGTGCAGTCAGTCGGCTAGATATCGTCTGCTCGATTTTTGAACCAAGCTCGTGCCTCTACTCAGCGACGTCTCTTCGCATGAGTATCCACCGTCACATGCCGCCCGACTTCCTTTGCGCTCTCAGCTCACACGGAACTTGTCGCTACTACGCTCTGAAACATTCGCCGTGGTACTCCGCAGAATTTGACATGTCTTTTTTTGTAAAATAGGGAGCTGAGAAGCACGCCGATCCTGTCGATTCTCTGATCATCAGCGGCTGTCGTGTTTGGGCTTTTTCTCTCTTCGGTAGATGGGATTTTGCTATAAAATTCCTCTGCAGAGGTGGAGTTTTTCTTGACAGTCGTTCGATACGATTCCCTTCTACCTTTGACTGCTGGTGCGCGCTTTCGATAAATTTACCGACTTCGTGATATATTCTAACATTTTATTGATTTTATCCAGGTCGGTCAAACGAGACAGAATATCCACAAGTTTAAGTTGCTGGTCAACACCAATCTCACCCCGTCCAAAGACTACGTACGTATCTAAATAATCTTTCTGATCAATGTCTAATCGAACGCATTTAGGTTATATTAACCTCCTACGATGTTTACATCCAAATTCCTCGTTTTCTTCATCGCCGCTCTCCTCGCGCCCTCTATCGCTGCCCCGATATGGCACGGCGGGTCGGACACAGCAGACCTACAAGCCCGTGCGCCGACGAAAGGCGCGGAGCGGTTCAGACACGCCGCCCAAGCCGTCAAGACCATCAACAAGGTGAACAAGGTCTTCCACCCCAAGGAGGGCGAGGCCGTCTTCTGGAGCGGCACGCGCAAGGGGCCAGGCGACACGCGCGTGTCCGTCCACGGCGACGCGCAGAAGTTCGCGCACGAGCACGGCAAGTCGACGATCAACCACGGGCTGTCGCAGCACGGGGTTAGGATCCCCGACCGCAAGGAGAACCACTACAGCGACCACATCTGGAACGAGGCGTCGAAGACGTGGGCGGAGCGCGCTCACGGCAGCACGCATGCGATCCTCGGGGGGCATGTGAGGCCGCAGAGCGTCTACAAGACGATCGAGAAGCCGATTTTGATGAAGAACGACCGCGTCACGAAACTGACGGAGCATAACATGGAGACGGGGACGAACACTGTGGTGAAGTAAGTGCTCTTCTCTGTGCACATCCGGTTCAGCTACTTACTTTTTTCTCGTAGGGGAGGAAAGAAGTAACGACGTCGTCTGGATGCGCTCCACCAAGGAAGTCCTGCGCCTGTATATTTATTTATTTATAAATATGTATGTGTAAATGTATAAAAGTTTGATTTTCTCGTCTCTTTAAGCGTATGCGGCATCTCACGAGTTGTAAAGCTTCGATTCGGATTTGCATCCCAGGTATTTTTACTAAATGATATTTTAAGGATGTGTCCATTTCAATTTTCAGAGTGGCCGTCTCAGCGGGAAGCGGGAACCTAAATTCTTTCAAAGAACCACTGCAACTCAGCGCTCAATGGTGAGCGATCAGAGAAATATACGCAATACTGAGGGCCACCGACGCGATTTTTTTTACGACTTCGATCCCACTCATCGTCTCCCTGTGAAGTTGAAGGACGCTTACTGGCGTGTAGCTGCGCTTGAGCGATGGGGAACCTACTATTTCTTCCCCCTTTCCGATATATCGTTTCCGGAACACAGTAGTATACTGCTAATAATCGCTACAAAAGACTATCATGGATTGAAATATTGATGACCGATTATCAAAATCAAACGATACAGTCAACACCGGAGCGCGTGCTTCAAGAAGTGTAAGATGGAAACAGTCAAATAGCTAGTTAAGTGTTAAGCACTGATTCGATAGATAGTCATCCAGGTCAAACTCGTAATTCTGCAGACCATAATCGAACGCCACGGCGGAAGCGGCTTCAGGCGCGGGCGGATAGCATTGCTCTGCAAGCGGGAACTGGGTCTGAGGGTAGTAGCCGATCTGGCCTGAAAGCGGCTCCAAGGCGCCAGAGCCGGATGCATCCGCGAACAAGAGAGTGTTGGTGCCGAACTCAAGGCAAGGCGGGAGGGCGTTGATCAAGAAGTTGGGCTGTGCCACCTGAGCGCCGTCAATGCAATGCTGGGAGAACGTGAACTCTGCGCTCTCGGGGAGCACGGGGAGGGGCAGTCCAGGCGGTGACACGGACTGAGATGGGACGGCGACATGCGTGGGTTTCCTAGTACGCGTGCCCTTGGGACTGGGCGAGTACTGGTAGTCCGGGTACTCGATCTGGTGGAGCATCTTCTCCAGGCGCGCAGTCTCCTGGTACGGGAACTTCTCAGCGTCGGTCATCTTATTCCAGACGAACGCGGCGTGCTTGCTGAGCTGCTGCTGCTTGCTAGTTCCTGCCTTCTGCTGCTCCAAGCTGCACGCGGAACGGAAGACGATGAAGGCATTGCGCGGACGTGGGATATGAGAGGGATCATGGCGCTTAGACGGGGATTTTCTGCTGCGTTTTAAAGGAGGAGAGCGCTTGGTGGTGGGTTCGGGGCTATCGCGAGAGTAGGCGGTGCATGAGGAGGATGGGCTGGGAGCCAGCGTGTCGGGCGTCGGATAAGCGAGCGAATCTGGAGATGGGAAGCTCGAATAGGGCGAGAGAGGCGCCTCGAGGTTGTAGGGATAAATCGCGTAATTCTCCTCTGAAAAATAATGGATAGAATAATCAGATTTTAAAAATAGATTCATGGGATAAGTGACATACCAGACGATAAATCTCGAGCGGGGAAGGTTTGTTCGGTATGCCACTGAGGGACTTGGTTACCGTAGAGAGACATGATGGCAACGAGTATGTGTCGAAGAGAAAGCAAAAGTAGTTGGAGAAATGGAGGGAAAGGTAAGTAAGCGTCCAAAGTGCTCTGTATACCAATTACTGACTGCTCACTTCGTATGCCAAATCGGTCACCTTATGAGGGTTAGCGAGCATATTCCAAGGGTTTCCCAAATTGTAGCGCATGAGACTTACCCCTCGCTGATATCACATCGTGGTGTGAAGGGAACACGAGGTAACACGAGGCAGGTTCGCACCGACATTCCGTCAAGCAGTGTGTGCTATCCAAACGAGAACAATTGGCAAGCGGTGTTTCGGCAGATATCATTGTCCCCGTCGCCGAAGACCTGTTCTCAGACTTTGCTTAGACGCCCTCATTCGAATGTATCTGCCAGTATAGGCGGTCAGTTTCTGCTGGTTCAAGGCAATAAGCCGTTTCTTGTCGGACTGATCCAGAGTTGATTGGAGGAGAATTTGGGGGGCATGAGGGACAGCTCGTACTCGTGATAAATTTAGATGAAAGAAAGCTCTGCGACATGCGTGGACGTTGCCTCGAGGCTACCTAGAGGCCAGGAGTTGTTGGAAATGGTAGGGAATACGGCTTGAATACGGCATGTCAGCGCTGACACAGTCTGCTTGTAGATATTTGGTAACGATATCTGGATCTAGGTGCGGGTTTTTCCGGGACCATCACTCTCAGAACGCCAGAGGACACGCAAAGAAATCCACGCGAAATCTTCATTCTATCACTATCATTTGTTGGTCGAAATCTTCCGTTTGGCCGTATCTCAAATCTGGATTCTATGCCCTGGAGTAGGGATTTCGGCGACGGCGACGGTGCGCACTGATATACTTCACGGTGCTCATAATATCTGCTTGAAAGGGTTCCACACTGCGCATTTTAAAGAGATGTTGTGCTGTACTATCCGCACGCACACGCCACGTACAATGTATTTCTCTGCCGCTCAAGCTCAAGATCTGTCTCATGTCTCTCTGTCTCTCTCTGAAGGACGAAAAGTCCTACCAGGAACAATTTTTGCTTTACAATCAATTATCCAGTCCCTAGGGCCCTATCCCTCATTCCATCATCCTGCTCAGGATACCTGCCTACTGGTCTTATCGCGGGAAGTCGACAGGGCAGCTCCTATCCCTCCCCGTAGCGGAAGAATACTCCGTTGGGCTCATTGCTCTTATGTCTACGTCTTTTTGCTCTCAGGCGTCAATCACCACGCATTCGAATTTCGTACGATCTGGAGATAACAATGGGTGGGCCTTCTGCGATGGGAATGGGCTGCGCCTTGCTTCTTCAACGAGGTAGACCCACGATTTATGGGCGCTATCTTTCCGTGCTTCGATGCACGACTATTCTTAAATGTTTTCTGACGGTCATCAAGGAGATAACGTTCATTTTTAATCGTTGTCCCTGCTTCTCTAGATGCATACACAACCCGATCGTTTGGTCCTCTACTTGCTTCCGCGCCCTGAGCTAGGTACATTTCCGAATCCCTGCTGGCCCCTCTTTCTTCACTTCATATCTCAGGTGTCAGTCAGTTTAGTGGGATCGTTAACGCGCCTATGTGACCGGTGCGTATGTATGCGTACCCGAAGGTGGAACTCTTCCGGTACTCCATCGCTGATGATCGGATAAGTACTGTTTTGCTTCGCGAATAAGTTGAACGATGACCGCGTCTATTGCAACATCGCATCCTTCGCGCTCGGCTTCGCTTTTCCATCCTCGATACCTTGCTCGGTTGGAACGGATCGACAACCTGAAAAGGTCAGGAAAATTTAGTTGGGCAACTGTAACATGCGCGCTGTTTTACTGCCATGATTTACTTGAGTTACAGTGCCCGATTCCTGGGCGCATACGTCCTTGAGGAGATCCTGATGTACAAGCGAGTCTATTGAAAGCTTTTCTCGACAACTAATGAGAAGGTCGACACTCATGAGAGTGAATGAGAAGAAAGAATATATTCAATGGGTATTTCCGTCTCGCTAAAATCGTTCATGCGGTACAGGATAGGATGCGAGTGTACATTAAGCTACCAGACGCCTTATAGATGTCCGCTTTAGAAAGAGACCTTCTTGACGGTGTTGTAGAATGCCTCTCCCTGGATGGTGGCAATCTCGAGCTCGAGCTCAGAGGGCTGGCGCGAGCCGTCGGGGCCAGAGAAGGTACCGGCGCCCCAGGGAGATCCTATAAATAAAGTAATGAGCACAAGCCGCCGGCATATTTCCTTTGCAGATGAAAGCACTTACCGCCGTGGACCTCCGTGAGGTTGGTCAGCTTAGCGAACGCGTGGGCGTAACCGAAGGGGACGTAGAGGACTCCGTGGTGCGCGAAGGTGGAGAGCGAGGCGATCGCAGTCGACTCCTGGCCTCCTCCAGGCCCCGCGGTGGAGACGAAGACACCGGCGTACTTCCCAGCGAGCTTCCCGGAGGACCAGAGGCCGCCCGTGGAGTCCCAGAAGGCCTTGAATTGCGATTAGATTAATATCAAACGCGGTCACCTGCGGTAGATTGATCGACACACCTTCCATTGAGTGGGGAAGTTGCCGAAACGAGTGGGGATACCGATGATGAAGGCGTCGAGCCCGGCAAGGATGTCGGGGGTGATAATGGGGTAGTTGGGCTTGGCCGGCGCGTACATCTTGGTCAAGACCTCCTGCGGGAGAGTCTCGGGCACCCTGTGGTACATTTTAATGGGATAATTTGAGGTAATAAATTAATGCGACGCACTGGTAGATGGTAGCATGTCCTCCAGCCTTCTCAATACCAGCCTTCTCAGCCTCAGCGACTGCGTTGAAAAACATGAGTCTCAACGAAGTGTGCAAAGAGGTGCGCGTTACACACCCTTCGCAATGTGGCCGTACATGGTGTAGATGATGATTCCGACTTTAGGTGCCATTTTGGTCGTTGAAGCTGTTTGTGTGGATGAGATGAAAGTAGAGAGTGAACTGGGTTTGGAACTTGCCAGGTGCCACTGCTTTTGTACCATTTTCGTGCTGTGCTTCTTTAGGCTTTGACGTCGATGGTGCGGCGTCAGCGAAATTATTCTTCATCTTCTTGCTTGGAAAGCACATGGCTAAATTCGGATGGGAAAGGGGAGTGGGTTGCTGGGATCAATCAACGCTGGTCGTTGCTGTTCTGACGTATGGCTCTATTTAACGTATACGGAATATAAATATATAAGCGCGCATCACTCCTCGTTGGCGTCTCAGGTAAGCACAATCTATGGAGGCATATCATTCAGCCACGTCTACGTCAGTCTTGAAGCTGCTCGAGCAATCTACATAAAAATGACATGGACCTTTTACTGTAATTAGTGAATGGTATAGAAAGGTGACTTTGCCAGACTTAGGGTGAATATTCTCGATATCTGCGCCCAGGTCAAACTCCGAATACGACGGGTAAGGGCGTTGATCGTAGAAACTATTATTATTTCTTCGTCGCTCTTCCTCCCCACAGCACGATCCCCGCTTCCTCCGAGTGACATTTAGCTCAATGGGATATGTTTCTCTCAAGATGGCTTGCACAGCGCCAGCTATAGATTATGACTAAGATATGCTGATCGTAAGCATGATTACGCGCGGATATAAGCAGGCGTGAAGGGATATGACATGCCCCATGACCACATCAGCCTCGCGCCATCGACGGCCAGCTTGAGGCCATCAGTCACTCGCAGCAGCTTATTATTCCGTTACCTACTCCCTTTGACGTTCTGTATTGAACATCAACAACGTCTGAAATCTACTTAGACGTGGCACATGCTACACAGCGTATAATAATACCCGCTAAATACCAGAAGACGCTGTTTGATTACCAGCTTGTGCGCTCAGATAATAGTTTTCTGAAGTATCATTAACCAGCGCAAGCCCCTACGCCGGATAGAAGATTACTTGGTTGAAGACCATCGACGAATACTGAAGCCAAGCTCGAACGATGCAGTGGCGCAGCTTCAATTACTAACTTAGCATTGAATGGCTGAAGTGCGATTGGGTCGTATAAAAGAGAATACCTGTTAATAGAACCTCCGGTGTAATCGCAATAGTATAGGGGAAAGTGGGTCCAAGAGCATTGTTACTCTGGTCTCCAGATGAGCTCAGCTTCCATCCAAGTGACCAGTAAGGCCTTTGAAAACGAATTACGTTACCAAATATTCATTATGCACGATATTAGAATGAAGAGCGCAGCATTATTGAGCCATGCTATAATGCCTCGAGTTATACATTTTGTGTTGAGGCGAGAGCACCATCGTGATGAACGTCACTGCCAGCTTGGAAAGACTGTCACTGGTGTCAAGTTGTAAGTCAATAGAGAATGGTGGACGTACATCAGTATTGCACACATGTGCCGAAGTAGTATTGTTGTGTTAAATCGTTGCCCTACGTCTGTATTGCAGGATTTAATGTCGATCCTGAGGCCTGAACCTCCTTCCGTACATTCACATGTGTTAGATTGAATAGACAGGAATCATTCTCGTTTCTAATATTTTAAATTCAGGGCTGTAAATTGAGGCTATATGAGGGGTGGACACTTGCAATAGAGGGACAGGTTACGCACTCACGAGAGCTGGTACAGATAGTATCTGAATAGTATCACCAATAAATGGAATTACTTGGAAATCCCAGAAATCCGAGAAACGCAATGACCAAAATGTCTGGAGTCAGGTTCAAGTGTGTGGTTGGTTGAACATGGGATATTGAGAGGTAGAACCCTTGCTGTAAGCTTCAGTTTTTATCGAATTCGAACCGTCAAAGGACAAGATTTGATAGAAAAGAGAATATCTCCAAATAACCTCTCTTGTATTTATACAAAGAGTTTCAAGGGAGGATCAAGGCATTTAAACCGTCAACCTCCATCTGAGGTTGTGCAAATATCCGTCAAGCCAGATAATCTCCGATGCGCCACACCGTTTATCTAGGAAAATCTCTTCTTGTGTCTTTGCAGAAGGTGTTTCATAGGAATTAGAGACCCGCCTTTTTGCCTATATCAAGGTTGGGTGAGAAATATGAGGTCCTTCGTTAGGGAAAACAACATCGATTGCTTTTGCATAAGTTTACTCACTGAGAAAGAAAGAAACGCCCGGTTCTAATCCGTTTAACCCAGTTTAACCTCGTTTCGCGATCGCCTAGATTGTTATGGATATGTAGTGTAGACTGTGACAATGCGGTGTACAGAGGACCTTACATAAAAAGTGAAAGAAGTTGACATTTATGCTTTAAGAGCTGTATGATCTATTCTAATTGCGAACCACAGAGAAATGCCTCCTTGTACTGTTAGCGACTGTCAAATGATGTCGCCGAAGAAGTTCCTGATTGGGAAAGGACGCCGAGACCAAGCACGGTGGAGGTCAAAGATGGCCTCGTAACCAGGTCTGTCTCAAAAGAAGGTGCGGCCTTCGAGAGATTCCTTCAGGAATGCTGCGTCTTCTTTTAGAGGCTCTATACCTCCGCTCTAGACTCCTCCCTCGAGATATTCCTCCACAGATCTTCATTCTCCTGGCTGCGGCCAATGGATGCATAACTTGACCCCGAGCCTTAAATAGCGACCACGATCGTAGGATTTAAAGTAGAATGTAATATTTGTTTGAGCAACGGAATCAAGAAACAAGATATTATGGCTAGAATATATTGTTCGTATATACTCAAATGGCGATTACGTATCAAAAGTGTCGTTACGAATGTTCAATAAAAGTGTCGTATTAAACATGAATGTCAAACGTTAAATGTCCAATGACGGAAGATATAATCCCACCTAGTCCAGAGCTCATACGTCGGTGTCGCAGATTAAATAGCAGTCTGCGGGGGAACGACGTCGTTCCAAAATTGGTTTTCGTCTTCAGCCGTACAGTTCCAGATCTGAAGCTAAGAAATAAGATCGTCACTAGGTATTAGCTTGTATATATTGCTTTGTTCACTACATACCTGATTTCCTTTTGTCTGGATTCCGTTGGTCAGATCAACGCATAGCGCGCCCAACAGACCCGTACCCTCCCACCGAATGACTCCAGTTGGGATGAAGAACTGGTTCTCATTACCCGGTGTGCAATCCCAGAGCTGTAGCTTCGTTCCGGGAACAGCTTGTCCGTCTGTTACGTCAAGGCACTTAACGGGAGCACCTCCGTCGGCTCCGAAAGCGAGTCTGTATGTACCCGAGTTGCCGTGACCAATTTGGGGAAGTTCCCAGACTTTGAGTGCGGAGGTGTCGGAGCAGTCAGTGATGAAAACTGGGGAACCATTAGCAGAAGAATTGGCGCCCATGCAGAGGTTTTCTAGTGAAGTTATGATCAACCATACTAGGAAACACGTGTGAAACACAAAATTCTCTTACGATTGCTACTGAGCGAGACTTCGTTGAGTGGACTAGATTAAATTCTCGGTAAATATGTGAACGCAGTATGAAATAGCGTGATAGCGACTTTGCCAAAGTGTTTGCACTCCAGATCTGGTTCTGGTTGCCTTCTGTGCACGTCCAAATCTGAATCTAAAGCTCGAGTACATTAGTAG
The DNA here is from genome assembly GCA_016801325.1 of Hypholoma fasciculare. Classification (NCBI taxonomy): domain Eukaryota; kingdom Fungi; phylum Basidiomycota; class Agaricomycetes; order Agaricales; family Strophariaceae; genus Hypholoma; species Hypholoma fasciculare. Next base: position 9,387 of record JAEKIV010000079.1, on the reverse strand, counting down.
AAGATATAAATGATGATATATCTAAACGTACTGGATTTCCGTTTGTAAGATTACCGTTTGTCAAGTCAAGGCACTTGTTGGTCCCTGCCCAGTTTACCGTCCCATTAGAGTTCCACTGCCATATCTGGTTTGGATTACTGGTGTCGCAGCTGTTGATCTCTACCTTAGTTCCTGAAGCAGTACTACCCCCCGTTACCTCGAGGCAGAATGTATTGAAAATGGTGATAGGCCCAGCGGGTCCGGCTCCTGTCGTCGACCCTCCATTTACTACGTGAAATCCGCGCTGCTCAGTGCTCCCGGTACAGTCTTGAATGTACAGAGCTGTGGCATCGGCGGCAGTAGCTCCAGTGAGGCAAGGTGTCCGCGGAAAAGGCCCACGCACAGGCGGCTGTATCTGATAGAATTCTAAATTGCTGATGCGATGTTGGCCAATTATACCGTGACTATGTGAAAACGAAGGACGTACTCGGGAATATTGATTCCTAAAACGCTCGCCAACGAGATGGCCACCAGTATTATAGCCGAGGAAGCTTTCAATTTGAGAGACATTTTTGAGGCAGAATGGATTGATCTACATAATTATCGGTCGATGGCTTCTTTTTAAACAAGTCGAGGAAGATTCATGTCAACGATAATCTATTTATAGTATTGCCTACCCCGCAGCCGAGGTCTTTCGCCGGACTAGTGAAACCCAAATATAGGTTCGACTGGCGTGCAGAAGCCCAGAGCGTGAGCACCGCAGCAGGTGATGGGGAGGGCCAGCCGGATCTAGCGTTCATGTATGACTAGAAAATTCGGTAGTGCATCCTTAGATGAACCCGGCACCACAATGAGCACGGAGATGCGCGATAATCGAGTGTTTTTTAGGGCTGTTAAAATCGAATTCATGCTTTGACTTTTTAATCCCACCTAACCAATGATTCGGTTATTTGTCGGAGGGTCCATCAGGCTTCCCGGAATGCATAAATCTAGAACACGGGAGGCGCATGAGCACAGGTCCGGTCGCACCTCACGGCTTGATCAATATTCCTCGCGTATAATGGAAGGTCGTATGCATTTTCAACCGAATCCAGTATGCGAGCGGAACTGGGCTGCAGCATGCTAAAATGTTCATGACAGGAACTTTGGCCCCAAATACTTGCGACACGACTAAGAAATGAGTACTAATATATGATTTTCAGGTAACTATTATATGTATCAAAGAGGTCCTCGTATAGAATGTCCAACCGAATAGTTAAATGTCCAATATCTAATAACAAGAAGTATTGGCTCCATAACCCTTCCGCTCAGCGCTCATGTTGCTGATCAAGTTGCAGTCTGCGGAGGCTCGACGTCGTTCCAGAGCTGATTTTCATCTCCAACTGTACAGTTCCAGACCTGAAGCTGAAGAAACACATCCGTAAGTAGGGGTCAAGTCATGCGTACTATCCTCCAAATACCTGGTTTCCCTTTGTCTGGATCCCATCAGTAAGGTCGACGCACAGTCCACCCACGAGACCCGTTATTTCCCAACGAATGACCGTAGTTGGTGTGAAGAACTGGTTCGCGTTGTCTGGCGTGCAATCCCAAAGCTGTAATTTTGTTCCAGGGACAACTTGTCCATCAGTTACATCGAGACACTTGACGGGGCCTCCTCCATCGACACCGAAAGAGAGCTGGTATGTTCCCGAGTTATCGTGGCCGATTTGTGGAACACTCCAAACTTTCCGTGAGGATGTGTCAGAGCAGTCCGTGATGAAAACCGGAGAACCGTTTACAGAAGAGTTGGCTGCCATGCAGAGGTTTGCTAGTAGAAGGCGATTGAGAAACAATGAAGCACATCTGGAATGAAAAATGAACTTACGGTTGCTGCTTAGCGAGACTTCGTCGAGCGGGCTGTATATATTTCGTGTTAATTGTGTGAATGATAAACAAAATAACGTAAAGGTTACTTTTGAACAATGGTCGCATTCCAGACCTGGTTCTGATTTCCTTCTATGCACGTCGAAATCTGGATCTGTAGGTTAATCAAATTAGTAGATTACTGGACTGATCGGCGAAATAGGAACTTACCTGATTCCCATTGGTGAGATTACCGTTCGTTAAGTCAAGGCACTGATTAGTCCCAGCCCAGTTAACAGTACCATTGGAATTCCACTGCCATGCCTGATTTGTGTTACTGGGGTCGCAGCTGTTAGCCTCGACCTCGGTCCCGGGCGCCGTATTCCCCCCAGCAACTTCGAGGCAGAAGTTGTTGAAAATGGTGATGGGGCCTGGGAGCCCAGCTCCTGTGGTCGACCCACCGCTCACAACGTGAAATCCGCGCTGCGAGTCGAGTGTCGTGCAGTCTTGTATGATTAACGCAGAGGCGTTTACGGGACTGGTCACTGTTAAGCAGGGTGTCCTCGGAAACGACCCGCGCACGGGTGGCTGTATCTGGAAGTCATTCAAATTACTGAAGAAGCGTCAGGGAATGTACTGGGAACGGGAGACAGGAAACAGACTCAGGGATACCGAGTCCTGCGACGCTCCCTAACGAGATGGCGGCCGCTATGATGGCTGAGGCAATATTCGGCTTGAGAGACATTCTTGAGGAGAATTGGATGATTGTATTACCTGTTAGTTGTCGTTTTTTATACACGGGCAAAGGAGATTTATGTCAACAGTAGTTCTACTTATAGCGCTACCCAGCCGAGGTCCTTTCTGGTCCTTCCGTGCGCTAACACCCCGGAATAGATTTGTTTGCCGCGCAATGCGAGTCCAGAGGTCAAACACAATGTGGCGGCCTATCCGGATCAATGCATTTATTTTCGATAGAAGCGTCAACAGTATACACATATGTACACCCATACACTCATAAAGACGCTAACTTTGCCATGTTCTTATACCTTTCTCTAACACTCGAAAAAAGTCGGCGTCGGCGTGTCTAGTACTGTGATTTAACGTACCCTACAGTTTTTATGCGATCGAATGAAAGTTTTTGGATAAATGTGGTTCATGGTTATTTTTGATTCACCCAGAGCGAGATCGCATAGTAGGCAATGTAGGGTTTTCGGGCTCAGATGGCCGGTGTTGCAATACACGGCGGAGCCGCATGGCCCGCATCCACCTAGAATACAGTAGACCGGCAAGTATAACTCCTGCCGCACCTTACGGCGAGATGCTTATACTTGGTGCGATGGAAACCGATTTGTCGATTCGACTGGGCTCAAGCTTAAGGTTTTGAGCGTATTTTAGGGTTATTCATGATAAGTGGAGCAGGCGAAGAGCACTACTTTCTACAGTGGACTTGCTATAATTACTAGTAGCACATACCACAACGCATAGAGCACTTGAGCGCCAGCAGCCGTGGGCGCCTAAATCACAGCGCGATGGGCGACACTGAGCTCCGCCCACCAGCACCGCCCTCCTCCACTTGTACAGCCCCGATGACAGTAACGTGGGAGTACACAAAGTGCGAAGAGGCCCGAATCCTCCGTTGATCCTACGTGTCCATGTCGGTGTCGGCATTCGGCGCTGGCCCCGCGCCGCCGCTCCCACTATTAGGCGGGAAGGCGAGTCGGCGTGATCGTGCGATGGGAAATGGCATCTGATGCCTCGGACATACCGACAGAGGAACTCAAAAATAGTAGCCGCTCGACAAGAAACGTTCGCCGTGTTGTCAAACGCGGTGCAAGATGGAAGAAATATGACCTCAGCGATAACCGGAAGGCGTGATGCGCCCGAACCGAATCTGTCTGCGTCTGCCTGACGTGCCAGGAAGTTGTCGTCGCAGTCTATTTGAGCAAAGAGATTGGATCAAATAAGTACTCTAACTTTGTTTTTGCAATAGCGCGTACTTGTGCATGATATGATAATGAAAGACAGTATACACCCATTCCTCTCAGAAAATCTCTATCGTAACGGGAATGAGAGATGGTAAATCTACTGAGTACGCCCGCAAAGAAACTCAGGTGTTTGGTGTCATGGTCGACACCCCGAGTCCTGCAAGTGACAGATAGTTTTCAATCGTAGCTTGTCTATCACTCAAACGGGTAGCTGGTGTCAAGAAACGGCGCTTAGATTATATGCTTATAAACTCAGGTGAGCTACTGTGCGGCAGCATCCAGCTGATCACGGATCCCTGACAGGGACTCTAGAGATCGATAAATAATAAGTTCAAGGGTCTAAGGTTGTGTACATTCGGAAATTATCTGCGTGCACAAGCAGCGCTTCGAAGACAGTTAGCAAGGACAGACTAATTGGGTGTAATTATATTAATCAAGATGTTGTGTCAAACATCGTTCAACTCATTGTTTCTAAGTATTGATCAATGATTAATGATTCCTCGCCAATGATGCTACAGAAGCTGGCGAGACAGCGCACACCAATGTATTACTCAACTTTGTTCAATTCTTCGGCACATCAGTGATTTCATCAGCATTCCTACTAAAAGAACTCTGTAGGACTTGTTGGAGGGACATTTATCGGTATATTCGCCACTGTATTTATTGCTCTCGGCGTTTTATTTCTAAAGAAAAGAAGCAGACATCAGAAGGTCGATGCACTTTTGCCTACAAGTAAGTAGCTTTGAATAATGACCTTATCATCACCATCTGCTTATTGTATTGAAGTACCCATGTCTCCAGCCATCTCTATACAACGTGACCACCGCGAACGTTCATCCACTAAAGGAGAGCTGGCGATTGCCCGTGGTGCAATGATGGAACTAAACTTGGAATCTCCACCGTACGAGTTTTAAAAATAACTCAGAAATACTTTTGTTCCTAGCGCCTGTTCTTGTATTGTTAAATCCTTGGTTATTTTGTAATAGTGAATCGTGATACTTTAATTTTTAAAACTTACAGTCCTGGAATTTATGACAACATGCAGCCTGCTGGTACAGTAGTGTGTACGGCCTCCTTGGGAAAGCCCTGCAATGACACAATCGAAGTTTAGAGATAAAACTATATGCACACGCTTCCTTTTTCAGGAAGCCTGGCTGACACCAGATTACGATACACGTTATTTAAGTGCCCTTTCAGTATCCCATCATGCACCCACGCAAATATGAATGCATGTCGCGTTCGAGTAATTTCGTCGAGGCGTGCCTGAAAGGGACGATGACACCACGGTAACTTAACACGACGGGCGTTTAATGATTAACGAGCGCTTATGGCTGCGTGTTGGAAGACAGGGGACGTCTTGGCTTACATGTGCTGCGCGTCTAGTATATATATGGGTACAGGATACATCATATACAGCATTCATCGATCATCACACATCCAAATAACCCATACGATTGACCTTTCTTTCTTGGTCCCATTACCCACCTCAGTGAGGCCACCATTCATATATCCAATGATCATGATATCTAATATACATAAGCACAATCCAACACATAAATATCCGACCATGTGTCGCAACAGCCACATCCAGCACCACTGTCCGCGCTGTGCCATGCCCCTACACATCTACTGTCCGTACACGCTCCACCTACCCGACAGCCACGTACACGGGGGAAAGAGAAAGAATCACTTTTTGAACACAGGCACATACGCAAGCGGCGCGTCGTACCCCGCGCGCCCCCCACCCCCTCCTGCCCCGCGGGCAGCGCTCGAGTTCGCCTCGGTGTACGTGTACCCCGACGCGCGCCCGGAAGCGCGGTGGCGCCCTGCGCCGTGCATGGCTGAGCCGCGCCCACCCTCCTCACCTTCCTCAAGACCGATGGCAGTCACCTGCGAATACACCGAGCGCGAGGCGGGGCGCGAGTCCTCCGCGTACATATCTGCGTCTGCGGAGGTGGCTGTGCTGTCCCACCGCTGTTGCGCCCCAGCTCCCGCCCCCGTGCCGTTACCACCACCGTGGGCAGGTGGTGGGGGAGGGACAGGGTACGCACGGGCGGGCGAGTGCGTCATCGCGCGCAGGGTATTGTAGTACGTCCCCGGTGAGCGCAGCGCGCTCTGCTTATCGGAGCCCCCATCTGCACCTGCGTCATGCCGCGGTGCGGCGGACGCACGAGCCGACGGCGTGGGCATCGCTATCACTGGCGGGGCAGGGCCGACGAGCGACGCAGGCGACGCAGCGGGGTCCGGGTTCGTGATCCTCAGCCCGGCCTTCTCCTCCTCCCCCATCTCGTCCGTGGCGTAAGCATTGCGCATCGTGCGCGCGCCGCCGAGGGGGCTGTGCTCTGCCCCGGGGAAGGGGTATGCGGTGGTCGTTGTCGTTGTCGTGTGAGGGGAAGCCCGCCGCCGGCGCCAGAGGAAGAGTAATATGAGGAGGAGAATGAGGAGGAGAATGAAGACGATGGGGAGAGCGATTGCGAGCGCGCGCGAGGTGTGTGATTTATGAGCGGTACTGGTGGATGCGGGTGGGACGGGCGTGAGCTGTGTTGGGGGTGTGCTGCTCGTGTTTGATGGTAAGCCGTCGTGGGGCCCGAGGGCCGTGTACCTAATATAAAGTTAACAGAACCTTCTAGACGTCACAATATAGCGACGCACATAATAGCATCCACCACCGCGAATGGCTGCCCCGCCCCAACAGAAACCGTCAGCGTGTGCGTTGTGTTTGCGAGGCCCACGGCTGCGCCGACGACGGCCGCCTTGACGGTCGCGGGCCCGCCATCTGTCGTAGCGCGCGTATGGTCCGTGAGGTCGAGCAGCACCGCAGGCCCACTGTCGAGCGCCACAGCGCTGCTCACATTATACGGCCATCGCGCAGAATAGAAGTACACCGCGACGCCTGAAAAGTCAACCGAATCCCACAAGATAAGTCAGAATAGCCGAACCGAGCAGCGAGAATGCGATGAAAGACATACCGGTGAAGTTGAGCACAGCCGTGGCCGTGGGGTCGCTCGTGAGCATGTGCCCACCGTCGATGTCGAGGGTGGCGGTGCTCGAGTCGTTGATGCGCGCCCAGCTGCCCGCGGGCGTGTAGCTGATCAAAGGGCTCTGGTCGTCGATCGTCACGTTCGCCAGCGCGCGCGCGCGCTTCGCGCAGAGCGCCAGGGCGAGCAGTAGGGCTGCCGATAGCTGCATCAAGTGAGCAGAGGAGCGTATTCGTTGCAGAGGATGGGGCTGGGTGGATGGAAGGTGAGCAGTTAAGAACAACGGGCTGGGCGCCTCGTGCTGCTCGCTCGATGCGCGTGATGCAGCCATGCGGTGGCCTATGAAAAGCCCGCCGGCGCGAGGCCTTCATTCCGGACGTCAGGGGGCTCTCATTCCAGTGCAGCAGTAAAAATAGGCTGATTTCTCGAGTTCAACACAGGCTTGTGCGTAGTTCCCTACGCGGATCTACGTCGGGATGGCCGCTAACGGACGATCGATGACCGGCGCATGGTGGTCACCGGGGGTGTCTACACACGACGGGCAACGCAAAGACATGATTGGCATCTGATAAGAGGCAGTATCAACCCTCTCGTACTTCATATACCATGCGCAGCAAAAACGTACCCAAACCCAAGCCCACATATTCCCAGTTACAGCCCCACCCCAGCGAGGAAGCACATCCTTGTCGCTGCCCCTGCGTATACGAATCCAACACTGCCCCACGCCATAGCGTTCCACTCCCAAACGCGCCAGAAGATGCCGCTGCCCGCCGGTGCCATGGTGACGAGGTGTCCGAAATCAGCGATGAGCAAACCGACGAGCAGGCGGCGCCAAGTGACAAGTGAGTTCGTCGAGGACAGTACGAAGTGCTCGTTGAGCGCGAAGAGGAAGTAGAGGTTCGCGAGCTGGAGGAGCGCCATGTTCGTTTGTGTGGGTGCGGGCGTGGGCGGTGTGCGACTGAGGGCACCCAGGGTGAGGTCTGCGAGATAGTCTGCCGGGCGGAAGGCGGCGTAGTATGCGCCTGCGAGCGCGGAGAGGGGCTCGATGTACAGAAAGAAGAGTCGGTACCAGGTCGGGATCGCGGGTGCCATTTCTTCTGTGATTATGCTGTAGCCTGTGGTGGGTAGGATACGGAGCCTTGGGAGCCGCTTTCGCAGCCGCCGTGCCCCGGCTCCCGTTCGGGTGCGGTATTTTGGGAGCAGAGATAAAATTAGAACGCTCCTGAGAATGAATATGGGAAGCATAAATCTGGGCGGAAGGTGTTTCGATGCGACGCTCCGTATGAGTACTTAAAATTGCTGGAACAGGAGCGGTGGAAATGAGAAATGTGGGCGCAGGCGCACAGCGTGAGATATGATAAACGTTGGAAGGTGACCAGGGCGCGATGCACTGTAGGAGTACTTAACAACCCGTAGGAACATGTCTCCCTGAAGAAGGGGAGCAATTGCATGCAGTGATGTAGGACCGACGTCAACAGTCAATGCGAGCACGAGGCACTGTATGAGTGTGTGATAGTCCGTAAAGAGCTGGAACACAACGAGATATATGGACGCCGCTAGAAGGCGGCCTTGACGCGACGCACAGAATGAGTGCTCTGCAGCCTGTAAGTATGAGAGAGCTGCCGCGCTTTAGGGGGGCGGGTGGGTACGCACTGTGAAGCCCTATATGATTGCCGCAGAAAGACGGCATGGAGGTGATGTATGGACACTCAGCAGCCCGTGGGCCAGAACACGCTGCCACACTGAAGATTGGAAGCAAGAGGAACACAGCCCGGTGTATGATCGCCGCTGGAAGGTTGCCTGGGTGCGAGTTTCCTATCAACACCTGTATGCGAGGTTGCCAAGCTGAGAAGTGGGAGCATAGTCTCGGAAACCCAGCCTCTGAGGGCCCCTTCCCGATTCGGGTCCCTTCCAATCGGGAAAGGGCCCTCAGAGGCTGGGTTTCCGAGACTAGTGGGAGCAGGTGCTCGGCAACCACCTGTAAGAAGGTACCAAATGAGAAATGTGGTACGGGTGCGTTGCGAAGTACCGTCGGCAATTACCATTGGCGCATATAAGTTGGCGTATGCACCCAGTTGAACTGAGGACTCACCAGGACACGCCACAAGTATCCCTCTCCTTAACGATGAAAAACATCAACGGATGATGACACCTGTTCATTTGACAAGGTGAGACTTACATAGATATGTCGGAACTTCTCTATGATTTGTTAGCAGTCGTCACTGAGGAGAGTGATCCTTCTGCTGATATAGGGAGATATAGAGGATGGGAGAATGAAGGCGGAGGGGAGCAGGCAAGGAGGGGGGACGAAAGGCATGTGGTGGTAGGAAGCAAAGAGCATTTGAATTTTGGACGCGCGAGTTCGCGCAAGGCTTGATGCTGCGTAGTGTGTATGGCTCAACCTCCACAAGGTCTCGCCACTCGCCGGCGAGGCGAGGTGCATGGCGTGGGAAATGGCGAGACCTGGCGAGGGTGGCGACCGGCAAATTCCTTTGTCGACCACCGATCCACTATTTACATGTTACAGCTGTTTTCATATAGCTTGACACTCGTACGTCATTTCAAAATGTGAGAATTTGAGCAAATTTGCTCAAATTTGCTCG